>JAWDJW010000030.1:0-17844 GCA_033119265.1 Coniosporium uncinatum
TATTGCTCATCAACGAGGGCATGGCTTCCTTTTCTATACATCGATCTACGAACAAACATTGAATTTATAGAGGCCCTGATTGGGCTTCCAGGGCGATTGCATGCCTGTCCTTTATGGTGGAATTGGTTGGTAATGAGTGATTAATGCAGCGGCAGCTTCACCTATTGCCTCGTCGCTGCCAGATATCCCTCTTGCGTCTACAGCTCTTGCTGCCTCTGCGCTTTCCCATATCGTACGTTGATTTGTCCATGCGCCGTTTCATCGCAACCTAAGATGTCTCTACTGCATTGTGTCTTACGGCTTGCACTATTCCTCAGTTAGACAATACCATTTCTCAATCATTCCTATCCTGGCTTTCGCAGGTCTATTCTTGATCGAAACATGGCTAATAAACGGTTTTGGTCGAATGGATGGATATACCTCCAGCTTCCTGATTCGTTTGAAGCGTGGTTTGAACCAGAATATATAGTTGACCAGTACGAATGGTGCAAAGGTCAATGGCACAGCACGCAGTACGAGACTGGAGGCACCTCCATACCCATCGAATTCTCCGAGATTCCACAAGGTGCGACCCTCGCCTACATCGTACAACACCATGGCAAGACGTACTACACCCATAGGGTCAACGATGGGCAAGATATCGACCCCAGAAAATACATCCCAGGCAACGAGCGAGACTTAGACGCACGTTCTTCAGCTATGGTAGATTCTCCCATGGCTTTGGCGACTGAAGGTCCACAGTGTCCCACTCCGATTGTAGTTTCTGAACACGAGGACAATCCTACAGGCCATCAATCCGATGATCTGGACGATCGAACTCTGCAAACAAAAGTCCCAGCTAGCCAAATGCCATTCAATCGGGCAGTCACTACAACAGACATCCACCAGAAGCCTGGGCCAGTTTCAGCGCTGGAGAAGGTGTCTTCCTCCAAGCCTCAAGCTAGTGAGCGACACCCGCGCTATATCATACCGACGGGAGACTGGCTATTACCATGGCGTTTTCTATGCGATCGAAAGCCCTGGTCCGACGCAAAAGGTCCTAAAAACGTGGCTATCGGCTGGAGGTTCACCCGTACGCCTGAAATGGATATGGATTTATGGATCGTGGTGCTCTTCATTTTCTGTGCGAAAGGCGTGGCGGAGATTGCCGACCATATCAAGGCCCGTCATACGCTCCGTAACAAAGAACAGCAGCTTTTCAATCGCTCGAGCAGAATCCGTGAGTGTATTCGCTATCGTCTGGAAGACTGTAAGCTCAAAGGCTCGCCGTACTCGAGCACCGCACACGAATTAGTCCTTCGATTGGGGCTTTCTGACAGAGCCGAGTGGGATGGCAAGGACCTACGGAGCGACGATAACCGACTGTTGAAAGCGACAATGAAAGAAGCCGTTGCAATCGTCTTGGATACTGTCCCTTCTCCGGCGATTGTAGATTCACAAAGACTAGAAGAGTTCAAGGTCAAGGAGTGGGACGCTTGGACTTACTCGTATGGCTATGGCTATATCTTGGTCAGCCTTCATCGTGAGGCATCCATGTATCAGCGACTGCGTCATGTTGACATCTTTCAGTCGGGCCAACGCGTACAACGAGCTGCTTCGGCGTCTTGTTCGAAAAGCCGGGCGTACACACGTCGCTGGACGCGTAAGGACTCTGCTCATCTTCACTTCACGCATGGAAGAACTATATTAGGCGGGTTTGGCTCCGCTGCACATCCGGCACGCTCGTTTGTATGCTGGGAATACTCATGATATTGAGGAGTAGTATAAAGATGTAAACGCTGTACTGCATCGCCCATGACCTTCTTCCTTACCTCCTGACTTTGCCTTCGTGCGATATCGATAGCATCTCTGGTAGCCAGGTCAACCACACGCCTCCACTGCAAGATGCAGCACGTCTTGGCTACTCTAACGACCAAGGCGTGAGAAGTCGAACGCCTTCCGACATATGCACAACAAATCCAGAGACAACGCAGACTCATGTTCCCCAATACGAGAAGGAGGTTTGCAGACATCAACCGCTCAACGCAGTAACGTGTAATACCCACGTCGACACATTCCTACCTGCAGCTTCGGAAATCCCGCACGCGACGCCAATGCAAACAGCGATGTCGCGCTTGAGGATAGATTGCCCTTCGATACAGTACGCGAAACTGCTTTTGCGTCTCTTGTCCGCCACAGTTACGACGATCAGCGATCATACTTGGACGATATATGGCTACTGGCGCTCAACAGCCAGCAACCATCCATGGACTGCTACAGACGCTTCCGGCGTTTATAGAGCATGGAAACGAATGCACCAGACTTCCCTGAACAACATTGGAGCTCTGTCCAGCATGTTCTAGCTGCCGATCGATGAGATCGAGGCACACATCGTTCAGGGGTCCATCAATCACTATGGGGAAATGAACGTTCCCACAATGAGGCCAGATCTGGGAAGCGGCAGTGTTGAGCGCTTGGAACAGCTTGCAGAAGTCGTCATCGAACTCTCAAAGATCGAAGAAACGCAGAAAAGGGGCACTGACACCGCTCGAGTCTTGTATCTAGAGCAGCTCAAGGCCGTTGCTAAGTACTTGCAGCCTACTAGGACCGCTTTCCCACAACTCTGGCGGACAACAAGATCGCTTGGTTGGAGCGATCTTGTTGTCCGCCAGGGTTGTGGGAAAACGGTCTGCGAGCATTACCGCTCTGGCCAACAAAACTACCAAGAAACCACCAGCGCCATCACCACAATCCCGCGCGCAGGCACAGCTATAAAACGCAAGCGCGCCGACCTCAACAGCAATGCAATCACCCAGCACTGGAGCGAAGGAAGCCGCCAGTTTCTGGTTCCGTTGATAGGGCTAGATGTCAAAGAGAAGAAGAAGAAGCACGCGCAAAAACAAAAGCAACCACCGGAGAACGTCTTCAAAATCGTGAAGACGGTGTTTGCCAAGCTAGAGATGGGCGAGCAGGAGCCGCTGCCGGTGTGGCGACGGCTGCGCGGGATCATCGGGGAATGAGGCAACATGTGAGCTTTTGTGGAGAACAAGCAGAGCGCCCCATACAGATTCTGGTCGGGTCAGCAAAAAGGGGGAAGGAAAAAGGAGAGGAGAAAAAAAGTAAAGAAGAAGAAAATTCTCAGCAGTGAGCATTCCCACATGGTCACCCACCGCAGTACTACTTCACCAGTACAATGGTTCAATATCCGAGATCGGACGGGATCGGTTGCTTTCATCATCTTGTGGCCGAGAATGTTGTGCATGGAGGGCCTGCCGTTTACAGAATGTGCGGATAGGGGCTGTAAGGGGAGGTTCGCACTTCCTCGAGCGTGTATGTATCGGTAGTCTGGGCATGCTCCAAAGGAAAGTCAGTGATGTCCACGCAAACGTCTACGGAAAAGTGTATATGCAGGAACGTGGTCCGAAACTAAGATTGAAGCAGAGCAGCGTCGCAGCAACTTGTTGCAGAACAGTGATTGTACGTGTTGTTCCCCCAGTCACACCAATACTATGATGTTCCCGCCGACGTGACTGGAGCGTGCTGAGAGTACTCTGTGTGAATGCCAAAGAGCCATGAGTGCTGCTTACTTTCGCGGTCTTGGATGGAAGGACGCTCCGCGTGACGGCCAGATAGCTGACACTCTGTGAGTGTATTGCACAAGTTTTGGCTACTGACCCAGTCCTTGTGATCACCCTTGGTTGTTGGCCCACATTGTTTGAACGCCTCTTTTCAAGGCAGATGTCGCTCCATCTATCTAGTCGCCTGCTCACGGCTAAGAAGCGTTCGCGTCGTCCGAAAAACAACCCCGCATCAAAGAACCCATCTGCAAGCGGCCTGGGGGACCAGCGGATGTCCACTGCTAATCCAACAGGTTCTGTACACCTACGTTTAGGCGACGATGAGGAAATGGAGTGGATCACCAACCAGGGTTTTCCTGGGTGAGTATTCGATGGCTTCCTGCCAAGGGCTATGGCTGATCAGCCTGTAATGCAAGGCTCGCATGTAGGTGAGGATGCGAATACATTGGGAACAGGTTTCATGGAGAACACTGCCCCTGAAGATCATCTGGCCGTGTCGTTCCGGCCTTAGTTGGCGAAGGAGGAGGTTGCGGCGCTTTATCTGCATGTATCCGCTTCCCTGTCGGTTGCGGACATCGCATGGACACTAAATTTGGATATACTTAGAGATTACTGCAGATCGGAGGAGTTATGTATAGACTATTTGGCTATGGAGGTTTGGAGAGATGAGAAACCACGGTGCATATCGAACATACAAAATACAACATGCGTGTAACCAATTTGATGAAGTTGGTGGATATAAACACAATGAATTGATTTCATAGGCAATGCAAGAAAGGACATCACAGACTCCCATACCTTTGGCCTGGGACTTTCTTTTCTCCCATGCCCTGCAGTCCGATCGGACGCCGATTGAAGCATCGTGTTAAGTGTTTTGTGTGCCTAGCTTGCTCGTTGGTTTCGCTTCCGCTGGTCCGAGTCGGCGAGCCTCATCACCATGCGTACAGAGACTCTATGCTCAGACGCCGCCGCCTATCATGACATGGACTAGTTAGCCTCAAACTTCCAATTCAAAGAGGATACCGGAAGCAGTGGACTTTCTCATCAAAAGATCTCGGGACCTACCAGATCTTGCAGGTGCCACGCTGTAGTCATCCTGGTTCGCTGCCGCGTTCTTCGCCTGGAGAGTTCTCGTCTTCAACAGCATATAGCTTCCACCGAAGGACAGAAGTGAGAGGATTGCAAGGTTTCGGGGGCTGTATTGGTAGGGTCAGTAAATTGGACAAAGGCATCCGGAGTAGCGGCAGGCATGAGGGAAGAGCAAGTTGCACGACTGACTTGAAGAAGCTTGGATATGCCATTGTGAAGGGAGTAAAGCAAATAGACTGGAGCAAGAGGTCGATTGGGTTGGTATAATTTTGCAGATGGTCTGGACGGGTAATGAGGCTCTTCGAACGTTGAAGCTACCTGGGTTGGTATTAAGGGTCTCCCCAGATTCAACTTTCCCACGTCGTCATGCAGCAGCTACTTTTCCCCACAAAATGCGCATGCAGGCATCCCTGCGCGAACTACCCCGATAAGATAAGAGGGAAAATCTTGGCACAATGGATGGAAATTTTTGGCTTCGGAATCGTTCCGTGCCGACAAAGCGACTCTACGACATATAACACATTGGGATCATACAACTCCTACTGCGCCCGCTACGCCGGTCAGATATATTCCGGTCGTCACATGTAGCCTGATTCGCAAGGTACAGCCTGGACTTTCACTACAATGTCGTCGCGCAAGCAAAAAGCCCCCAAAGGCGCCGCTCCTCCATCAACGTCAAACCCCATAACAGACCCCCGATTCGCAGGCATAGCAACAGACCCTCGCTTCCGCCTGCCCTCGAAAAAGCACACACACGTAAAGCTCGACTCCCGCTTCTCGCGGCTGCTGAAGGATGACGACTTTGTCAAGAAGGCAAAAGTTGACCGCTACGGCCGGAAAATCGAGTCGGACAAGGGCCGCAAGGAGATTGAGCGGTTGTATAAGTTGGAAGATGAGGATGGGGAGGAGATTGACGGGGTGGATGATGATGAGGAGGTACAGGAGGAGCTGGCGAGGGTGAGCAAGGCGCGTGATCCGGCGCGCGAGGGAGGTTTCTCGCAGTCGTCATCAGACGAAGAGAGCGAGGAGTCAGATGAAGAGGAGGAAGAGGAGATTGAGATTGAGGAAGAGGATGATTTCGGTCTGGATGGACAGGAGCAGATCCCTATGGGCGAGGTCACTTCGAGGTTGGCGGCTGTGAATATGGATTGGGACAATATACGCGCTGTGGATCTTATGGCTGTTGCGTCTAGTTTTCTGCCGCCGGATGGGAGGATAGAAAATGTCACGATATACCCTAGCGAGTTTGGACGGGAGAGGATGGAGAGGGAGGAGTTGGAAGGGCCGCCGCGGGAGCTTTTCAAATCAAAGAGCAAGAGCAAAGCCTTGGAACCGAATATGGATGAGGAGGACGAGGAAGACGGAGATTCAGAGGACGAAGAAGAGCGCATTAAGAAGAGATTGCAGGCTGGAGAAAAGGCCGAAGACGTGAACTCGAACGACCTAAGAAAGTACCAGCTTGAGCGATTACGCTACTATTACGCCGTCATGACAACATCCTCACCGTCCGTCGCCCAAGTCCTACACGAAGCTCTTGATGGTCACGAATACCTGACCTCAGCCAATTTCTTCGATCTCCGCTTCATTCCCGACGATGTATCCTTCGACACTGACAAACCCCGAGAGGGGGAGGTCTGCGACAGAGTACCAGATGGCTACAGGCCGCGCGACTTCGTCACGGATGCGCTTACGAGGAGCAAGGTAAAGCTCACGTGGGACGAGGACGACGTGGACCGGAAAGATGCGATGAAGAAGGCCTTCAGCCGCGGTGAGATAGAGGAGATGGATCTCAAAGCGTACATTGGCAGTGACTCTTCATCAGACGAAGACGAGGAGGAAGAAGACCTCGATGGTGATGCAGAAGCGGCGGAAACGATGTCCGTGGTCTCGAAGAGGTCGAAAGCGGATAAGGCGGCAGAAATGCGCGCTAAGCTTGGCCTCTCAGATGTGCCTACCAAGAGGAAGGGCAAGGAGGACAAGCCAGTAGGAGATATGCAGATCACATTCTCCTCTGGCCTGTCAAACAATCTGAAAGGATCGGTCTTCGAGAACGAACCCGAGGAGACGACGGTCGAAAAGTACGTACGCAAAGAGAAGGAACGAAAAGCCAAGCGCAAGGAAAAACTCAAAGCTGAAAGAGAGGGCAAGACGCTTGATGAAGTGCAAGCTGAGGCCGCTAAAGAGGACGGCAACGATGAAGCTGGCGCGGAGGAAGACGGCTTCAACGACCCCTTTTTCGATGACCCTGTCGCTGCGGCCAAAGATCAGCGCAAGAAAGCCAAAGCCGTGGAGAAGGCGAGGCAGAGAGCTGAAGAAGCCGCGAACGCGGAGAAGAAGGCCGAGGAGGCCAAACAGCTCGAACTCCTCATGCTTGACGAGCAGGATCCTGGCAGCAAGGTCCAGCACTTCGACATGAAGGAGATTGTGAAAGCGGAGAAGGATAAGAAGAAACGGAAGCAGAAGAAGAAGGGTAAGAAGGGCGAGCAGCCGGTTGCGGAGGATAGCTTCAAGGTCGACACGAGTGATCCGCGCTTTGCGCAGTTGTTTGATAGCCATGAGTTTGCGATTGATCCTACAAATCCGCGGTTCAAGGAGACGCGGGGGATGAAGGCGCTGCTTGACGAGGGGCGTAAGAAGAGGGATCGTGGGCGCAGGGAGGTGGACGAGGAAGAGGTGGTGAGGGAGAGGGGTGGGAAGAAGGCGAAGGTCCAGCAGAGTGTGGGTGGGGATGAGGAATTGCAGAGATTGGTGCAGAAGGTGAAGGGGAAGGTGAGGGCGTGACCGGATGCACTACATAGATACCAACGATAAGCGACAATCGCAATTCCATTTCATCGTTACTCCTACTTTGTCTCTCGTTTGTATACCATAGTTACATCAGATCCTAAACTTGTGCTAAGCATGCACTCTCCACGTGCCCCCCTCAACGACGGCGATATGAGCCTGAATTCTCGTGCTGCTGAACAGACCAGTCCCTTCCCGTCCCCAAACGTTCTGATCTCTTGATAGCCTCGATACCGTTCGGACGAACTCACCGGAAGAACCCCTAGCCCAATGCACCCTGATCCTCTCCCCCACACTCTCAGGCGCTACGTACAAGTGCCCGTTACCGAAGCCCACAAGCCTGGTCAGCACTTCGGTAGGATTCCTCCAAAGGCATGACCGCGCTGAGCCACGGCAAAGGGAAACAGGACCACGACCACGACCACGACGCTTCACTGCTTATCAGCAGACTTCCCTTTTTCCGTGTCGGTGGCTCCGATGCAGTAGGTAGAGAATAACATGGTTCATCGCTCTTTGCGACTGAATGTGTGCTGATGTTGCGGTGTCGAATCTGCGAGGTTGAGGCTTAGGGCAAGCAGAATACTTGCGCGTTCGAGAGGATGTGTTCACTCCCTTCTCGCTGTTCTATTCGAGTGTCTTTGGTCACATCGGGAGGAGAATAGAGTGTATGATGAGGAAGAGACGATTAGTGATCAGTTGAAAAGCGGAAGACAAGCAGACAATCTGAGCGCGTCAAAAGGGTGAAAAGGGAGATGCGGTGTGCCGCTGCCTCGAGCCAAGAAAGAAAAAGGGACTCTACCCTTCGAAACGCCCCTCTCACTAGCATCAGAAATGACACAAATGCGATGATTTTAAACTGCTTTCTTGGTATTGAATACACTAGAGAACCGGTCTACTTAGACTACCGAGCAACAATAAGCAAGAGTTGAAGTGATGAACTCCATGCAATAGGGAGGACTGGCGACATAAGAGAAGAAAACGCCGAAAACCCCTTGTTCTAGTACACTGCCACTGCCAGGCACACGAGAAGAGAAAATGAGAAGCAGCCTGATTTAGACAGCCCTCGAACAACGGCAAGTGGTTAGAAAGACACGACGCCCTCTTCGCCTCCCCGAACGCCTAGAGTCAAGCATCTGTACAAGCAGCTACCTTGAGAGAGCTGTCTTTCGGCTAGTTGACATCGCTTTTGCCCTCGTGCGTACTTGTCACAGCTCCCTCAGCAGCCTCCTCATCCCGCCTAAACTTCAAGCTCTCATTATCCACATCGCCCGCATGCGGACTCCACGCGCCAATAGATCCAGCCGCCGTCCCCGCCGCCGCGAGCGCCGCACCAATCGCAGACGACGAGCGACTACGGCCAGCCTTCTTGCGCTTCTGCTTCTCTGGCGTCGACTGCGACGGAGGCGCAGGGCTCTCTTCGGGCCGTTGCTGCTGGTTGTCCGTCGGAGTCGCGGGCGCCAGAGACTGCCGGCTGCCCAGGCGGGAGTGTGATCTGCTGCGCATGATGACTGTCTTGGGGTGTGTGACGGCCATCTTGATCTGCGTAAGGCGCCCACCGCGCCACTTGCGCAAGAAGGACAGATCGTCGCGGATGTGCTTAGGTCCCTCGGTCCACTGGAAGCCGCCGGTCTCCTCGTCCGGTTCCTCGATCTGGGGCTTCTTCTTGCGGTGGAATGTCTTGGATAAGATGCGGCGGATGGGCGCGGGGAAGATGATGTAGAATAGTTTCACGGTCCAAGGGTCGGGGATGGTTCGAATGAGCGCGCCGACGGGGATGGAGAGTAGACCGAGAACGATGGATACTCCCCATTCGCGGCCGCCAATGCGTGTGACCTGGAATGCTCTGCCGCCGACGAAGACGATCATGACTTGGCCGCCAATCATGATGCAGTTGATTGCAATGAACAGCCAGTTCTTATCTAGGCCCTGGAAGATGTTGTACTTGTTGTCGAGGCGGCGATTGTTGATTTCGTTGAAGATCTGCATCCATACGAAGGTGTTGAAGACGAGGGTGCTCTGGACTACCTGAGAGTGCTCGTCCCTGCCGTAACCGAAGATGCTCCTTCCAGCGAAGTGGAGCGTCAGAGTGACAATGAGTTGGTAAATAGACTGTCCGATGATCATCTTCCACATGCGCGGTGTAATCAGAGATGCTTTCCTGTCCTCTGGTGGTCTGTTAAGCATGCTGTCGTTAGGCGGATCCGTGGCAAGCGCCAAGGCTGCGAATGTATCCATGATCAGGTTGACCCAGAGAAGCTGTACAGCGCCCAACACAGAGGCCTCTTCGTCGCTAGCCACAGCCGAGATGAATGTGAGAAGCACAGCTGTAATGTTGACGGTAATCTGGAACTGGAGAAATTTCTTGACTGCGTCGTTGACGGTACGACCCCAGAGAAGAGCCTTGATAATGGATGCGAAGTTGTCGTCCATGAGGATGATATCGGAAGCTTCCTTCGCAACTTCGGTTCCCGCAATACCCATAGAAAATCCGACGTCGGCAGCCTTGAGTGCAGGTGCATCATTAGTACCGTCACCAGTAACAGCTACGATCTCGCCGAGTTCCAGCAGGCGTTTGACGAGAGTCTGCTTGTCTGTAGGGCTGGATCGAGCGAGAACGCGCAGCTTAGGAATAGCAGCCAGCATCTGAGGCTTGCTCATCTTGCGGAACTCGGGGCCTTCCATGACGGCGACCGATTGATCGTCTGTCTCTGAGAGGATATTGCAGGAAAGCGCGATGGCTCGTGCAGTCGCCACGTTATCGCCAGTAACCATGCGTACGACCACGTGTGCCGTCTTGCAGTCTTGGACGGCTTTGACGACACCATCACGAAGTGGGTCCTGTATACCGCAAACACCATCGTAGATCATCTGGTGCGCTTCGAAAACACTGTTCATATCAATGACATCCGGGTTATCCTCGACGTGCTTGACGTTGGCTGGAGGCCAGCTCTCGAAATCGCAGTGCAGAAAACCGATGGTACGCAGAGCCTGGTCGGCCATGGTCGCAATCTCATGTTCAAACTTCTGGCGAAGCTCAGAAGTGAGCGCCTCCCCACCCCAAACCTTCTTGGCCCGAGCAAGCATAATTTCCGAGGCGCCCTTCACGTACATGCTGTATGGCGCAGCCTTTTCGGAGCCCTTGTTGCGAATAACAACGGCCATGCACTTGCGGCTGGAGTCGAAAGGCCAAAACGCGGCGTAGTCTTCTTCCTCTCGCAAAAGAGCCAGCTTCTCGGGATTGATCCCGTAAGCGTCAACACCATACTGAAGAAGGGCCGCCTCGGTCTTGGAGCCTTGGAAGCCAACGTTCTTGTCCGAATCCTCGCCCCAAGTGCTTGTAGAGCAGTGAATGATAGCTTGGTAAAGACGACCGAAGACGGAGTTTGGAGAGGTGCTAATGTAGGATTGGTTCTTGGGCAATGACTCTTCTCCTGGAGGAGCGCGCTCGAATCCTTGGCCATTTGCCATCTTGAGAGCTACGACCGTCATCTTGTTGGTGGTAAGAGTACCAGTCTTATCGGAGCAGATGGTTGTCGCATTACCCATAACCTCACAAGATCGCAGTAGACGGACAAGATTGTTGTCCTTGAGCATGCGCCTCGTGGCGAAAGCAAGCGCGAGTGTGACAGCTAATGGGAGACCCTCGGGAACTGCAACGACAATGATTGTGACGGCGACAATAAGAATCTGGAGGAATGTCTGAGCCTTCTCCGTGGGTGGCCTGCTGTCGCCTGGAAGCTGTCCACAGAATTTGAAGAGCAGCACAAAGAAAAGCAGGAGACCAGCGCCGCCACCCAGCTTCGCAATGTACTCGGCGAGAATGTTCAGCTTGGACTGGAGAGGTGTGATTTCGCCCTCATCGCGCAAGTTCATCATGGTCTTGCCGTGCTGCGAGTTGACACCAACGCAGGTAACGATCATGGAGCCGTCTCCTTCTGTAATCTTGGACCCAGAGAGAATAAAAGGATCGATCTTCTTCAAGTCCTGGTGCTCCTCAATCGCTTTGAAGGCGCGGTCTGCAGGAATTTTCTTGAGCATGTCAGATTCACCAGTTGCGGAGGATTCGTCGGCCTTCAGCTCGTGCCCATCGATGAAAAGACCGTCAACGTGAACGAGATCACCCTGCTTCAGCAACAGCACATCGCCTACAACAAGATCGTAGATTGAGATCTCCATCTGTTGTCGCGACCGTATAACAGAAACTCTTCGATCTTCTTTGACTTTGTTGAGCTTGACGAACTGCCGTTCTTTTTGCCAGTCGTTGAATGCGCCAACGAAGACCACGATAGCGATGGCGACGATGATCGCAACGCCCTCAACCCATTCAACACGTGCGCCTTCCTCAGTTCTGGGGCCGAAAGTCTGGTATAATCCGAGCGCTAGCGAGATGACCGCGGCGGCCGTCAGGAGAATGAGAACCTTATCGTTGTAAGTTATCCAGACAAGTCGCCAGAAACTCTTAGCCTTCCTCTCAGGTAACCGGTTGTCGCGAAACACCCGAATGCGATCTTCAAATGTTCCAGCGCTTGAGCCCTCCTCTTTCCGCGTTTCCAGATCGCGTTCCCATTGCGTGCTATCCTCAAAATATGGTTTGTAAGAATCAGGATGAGAATCGCTAGGCGAGACAGCATCTTCGAAAGATACTGATCCATCCAGCTTTCTCTCATTAAATGCAAGACCCCACCGTCGGTCGGTCATTAAACCTTTTTCAATGCCAGCGAGACCGCCTAGCGCGTAAAAAGCGGCCAAACTCTTTGGGCTGAACATCCTCGTCAACTGTCCGGGAGAGAAGGCGAAATTGTTGTTAGCAACCTGAAAGGTATCTTCCGTGCCCGGATCAGGTTTTAAAGCATCTTTTCCTCCGATGATTTCTTTTGTCGTCGTGCTGGCGCCGTTACTCTTCCCACTGCCAGATGGCGTAGCGACATAGGTTTCACTTCCTATTGAAGATGCCGAGCCATTATCGGTGTCGACGGAATTTCCTCGTGATCTTTGGGAAGGTACTGCTAAGAAATCATGGCCGTTTCCGAGTCTCGTCGGTGAAGAGACATTGTGTGGTGACGTCGGTCTGCTGTGGTCGTCGAACGATATTGAGCGGCGATCTGTTGGTGAATGGTCGTGACCCATGCGAGCGTCTGCATTGTCCGGAGCGGCGTTCATCTCTTGACCCGGGTTTACTGCAGAGGTATCTATTGTGATAGTGGGTGCGCGAGGCCGTCGTCCAGTTGGTGCTGGAGAGGTGTTGCGCCCCTGTGGCTTGTTCTTATTGTCCATGCTGGTGTTCTATTGCTGCCTGTTACCTCGTCTTCAAGACTGTCATGCGAGGCTGAGTATGAGGCGACACACCGGCGTGTGACAGGAAAGGCTGCGTGTAATGAGAAAAAGGAGGCTATGTACCCTGGCTGGAAGATTCTACTGTCAAGCAGACATACAAGTGCCAAGAAGGGGCTATGCTGAAGCCCAGAGAATGATAGTGTAGGACGTATTCGGGAGTGTTGACCAGAGGAAGAAGTCGGTAGCAGATGGTAGAGAAGACTACAGCACAAGCGTTTGTCCTGAGAGGAGAAGGAATTAGCGTTGTGTTTTCCCAATCGCCCTTGCTTCGTGAAGGCAATATCTCCTGCCAGGAGTGTGTTTGCGCTCAGTTCGAACGGCGGCGGAGCGATGAGGCTGTGTGTGCCTGTGACAGTCGAGCCAGCCTTACCTTGTGTTCCAAGCAGCGACATGACTATAAAAGGATGGGTCTCCTACCGGTTTTCAAGGAATTTGGTTTTGATCTCCGTTCAACTCGCAAACCGCCGACTCGTCGCAAAAGCTGTAGTGGTCTTGGAAGGAGGCTATGCTGGAGTTGCTTCCCTTGACGGTTCGTACCGAACAGTTGAGCTTCGACCTTGCAATGTCACGGCAGGCGTGAAGATTTGGTTTGGCAAACTCCCATTGCTCGCTTAGGGAGAGCTTAGAGAGTGAGGAGAAGTGGTCACCAGAGCTTGGATTTCCTGGCGATGCCATGCTGAGTGAACAGATGCCTACCATTGCTTGGACAAGGTGCGCCAAGAGGGGCTGTGTAAAACGGACATGGACATACGGGCTCCCGTCTGCGGCTACAAGCTTGGTAACATATCGGTACTCTTTTTGTTTCGCGGTATTGTATTGTTGTACCGATCAGCCAATCAATGATTTCCTCTATTATCTTTTATATCATGTTTCACTTAGACAAGCGCTTGGAGTCGTACTAGCGCGACTTCACGAAGCACTCAAAAGCAAGTTTCTGCCTTGATCTGTTTTGATGCCTGGTTCAAGGCCTGCAAGATGGATGATCCGTGTTTCCTCACAGCCCGGAGCTTTATTTTGACAGTTGATGCTTCATGTCTTTCCTCCCCCCTTCCGCCCCCATTCCGTGTCAGCATTTTCCAGAGCCTGCATACTCTGCTACAGAAGTGTACATATGCCTCTGTTGTGCTCGCGCATCACGATAAAATTAACAAAACAGATTGCGTCGGAAGTCCGTTTGTCGCAAACACTGAGCATCTTCCACCCTGTTGGCCACTTTTCCCAGCGAAGCCATTGAAATGCTGCCCCGTCAGCCAAGCTGCTGCCAATGCTTGGGCATATCTACGTTGTCCAGCCAGCATCAGGAACGTCACCACGGTCGCGCGCCAGATATTGCCATGTTGCCATCACGACCATCACAATCCTCATCACGCGTGGCCATAACCACGATCTTTACGAATTGTCATATCAAAGTCACGTTGACGTCGTGATGTTGTGGCTCAGTCGGCGCAGCACCGCCACATCTCAGCTACCGATGGGGTCCTCGCCACAAGCTTAAAGAGACGGTGGTACTCTAGAAGCCCGGCGGTGCGATTTCGCCTTCAGTGCCATGCAAAAGTCAGTATCGACCAGCCTCTGCAATTTGCAATGTGGTGCGCGATTTTTTCCCGTCGTCCAAGAGTCCGCCATCTACACAGCCTCCGCTCGCGAAACACCGTTTCTTGGTCTTCCGAAGCGGAGAGGGCCTTTGCGTCACGGTATTCGCCTTCTCCTCGTGTACGAGAAATTGTAGTGGCGCCGTTGGCGAAACATTGGCGAATGTCACTCACGGGATTCAGTCGATTCCGAGTCATTGCTTTACGGCACGCCGAAGAAGACTGTAGCCGGTTTGTAAACCGAGATGAAACTTCCGTGCGCGCAAAACGTACTCCGCAGATGGGAGAAGGTACGACACTCCACTGCCGAAACATTTCAGGACTGCTTCATAGTCTGCGGTCGCCCCTGCTGCGCCCTCGCAGCTTTGCAATACGCCGTGCGTTCGGCTTGGATCGCGGCAAGGCGACTATGGCTTCCCAGGCAGAATGCTGTCGAAAGATGCCAGTAAAAATGCGGCCTTTTCGTTACAAAGCAAAACCGTCGTCGCCTCGCAGATTGTGTGGAACACTTCAGCCCTCTGTGCATGGCTATCGACATGAGAAAGAGCATAGTCGAGCTGAACCTTCTGGAGACGTGATCCGTCACTACAGGTCCCCCATGTGCGGCCGAGAGAGAACGATAGATAAGTCATCTGCGAGACTTCTATATATGTCCGTTCCTTCCAATTGATCGTTAGCTGCTTCGAACTCGTGGAATCCGTGGCTACATAGCTCAAGTTCCGCCTCTCCAATAAAGCCTTGGAGCACTTAAGCGCAGATACCACAAAGGGGACCTCAAGGCCAATCTTCCGCAACATGACGATACTGCTAAACATTCACACTCACAGGCATATCGAACGAGCGAGGTGCGGCTTGAGGCTTCTACCGCGGACACTCCCGCACACTTTACGCGAACGGAGAACCTACGGCTACATCATTGCACTATCATCTGCTCGAGCTTCACTCGCTACAGCAGTGCGACTCACCCTAGCGCCCTAAAGGCCACTTTGCACTTCCCTTCGTGATCTACCAACCATACAAACCACGCCCATGCACATCACACTCGTAAAACCACAACGGAGCCGTCCGGTCCATCAGCGACGACCAAAGTTGACCTTTTCCTTGGCCAACCGATGTGTGACTGGTCATGCTGCCCCCCCTTTCTCCTCAGACACACTTCTCCAGGTTGAGGCAACCGTTCTCTTTAGCATACCAGAGGTGAAGCCGAGGTTTGCACGAATAGCGTATTGTCTTGAAGTCAGTCGTACGAAGATCGACAAAGAGGGCGGTTCGAGCAAGACTTTCGCCCACATCCATAATGCGCTTCGCAGTTATCACGGCACATCACGCCCACAGTGCGGAATCCGACATTGTCTTTAGAGGCAGCGCGTGACTATTTTTGTCTGGTTCCGAGCGAAGGACGTATGAGACTAGGAGCAATGACTAGAACTTAGAAACGGGGACGACACGTCTTTTCTCACTCCAATCTTTGGGCTCCACTCATCGTCTCTGCGTGCTCGACGTTAGGAAACAGCAGGTTTGAAAACTACTCTCCTTGCTCAAGGGCACGAGCAATATGATTGAGGTGTGAAAAGAAAATTCCCCGCTAGAAATAGACGGCTATTCCCGCCATCAAGCACAAAGACATACTTTCCAAGCCCCCACAATTGCCCCTCCCCATTTCACGACACAACAACCCACATCAGCGTCAAACAAGTGCTCCCTGATACGGGCCTGGCATCTAGTAAAGAAGGTCCACTCAAACAGCCAGCCACCCATCCCATCCAAACATTTTCACAAAAGGCCATGGACTATATCAGCGTGTCCAAAGACTCCCCTCCCACAACAGCCCAAACGCGTAACACACACATCTCTTACTAATTCCTCCTCAAACGGACTTCACGCGACGCACCGTTAAAGCCCCCCTTAGCCCCATAATCGCCCCCTTCCCCCCCTATCATCGTCGGTCCCCGTCCCACCCAGCGAACCATCTATGCGGCACGGGCGTGTTCTTCGCTCTCCCGCTGCTCTGCTCTGTTGTGCCATCACGACAACAACAACAATAACAACGACAACGACAACGACAACAATGCACATCACTCCAGCCGCTCAGAGGCTCAACATCCACGCGCCATCCGACCCATCTCTCCCGAACCCCCCCCCCAACAAAAAAGAAGAGAAAAAAGAAAAGAAAGAACGAGAAAAAAATCCGTCCTTCGTGCAGCAAAAGAAACAAACAAGCCTCGCTCGCTCGGCACATCGTAAGAAAAAACATTACCCTGGGTGGGGGTTATGGCGACCAAGAAGAAAAGATCAGAAAGGTCTGCGGACTTGGCTTCCTACTTTCTTGCTCCCCATCAGCCGGGGAGGAGGGAGGCACAAGGTCTTGTGCGAAGAAAAAAACAAGGAAAAAACAAAATAAAGCAAGCGTCGACGTGTCCGCGACAGGCGGGAAGAAAAGGGCCCAGGGCTAAAAGTTCCGTTCCGAGGCTGTACATCTCCGTCGTCGTTGTCGCCTTTCCAGTACGCGTGTAGGAGGCGTCCTGCGGGGCGCTTTTGTCGGCGTCCTCATCTCTCCCCCCGACTTGCCCGTTCTACGTCTTTTTGCGGACGGAAGGGGGTTGAAAGAAGGAGGGGGAGGGGGTCGTGGAGAGGGCGAGGGCGGGCTACGCGTGATGCAAAACGTTCGCAGAGTCCACATCGCATTTTCATGATTTGACCTTCCCTTTTTTTCCCTCACTTAGCCTTTGCCATTTGCCGCCGTCGTCGAGTTCGGATGGAACAACGCGTCGCTCTCTTGGATCATCCACTTGATGTGACCCGAGTCCGTTTGCAGACAATCCATGAGCTCCATTTGCTGCTCTCTGTTGAGACCCATGTCCGGCTCCTCCCTTGTCCATGTTGCCGTCGCTTGCGGGTAGAGGTAGTCTGCGTAGGTGACGGGCGGTGGGTTACCGTTGGCCGTAGGAGGCATCGGATGCATGGACGAAAAGCCGTTGTTATTGTTGTTGTTGGCCGAGAAGTTGCCCATGGCGGCGCTGTTGTCCAAAGGGGCGACGGCTGGCAAGTCGAGGGAGGGATGGTGTTGACCTCCGGAGGTGGTGAAGTTGAAGGAGGGGTTCCAGGGGCCGAGGTCGGGGAAGTTTGTTGGAAGCGGGTTGTATTGCGAGCCAGGGTTGTAGTCGTTATAGATGGGCATGTTGCCAAAGTAGCCTTGAGTTTCAGATAGTTGGTTGCCTTGGTAGGGGACTGACAAGGTCTGCGGAGACGAGGTAGCAATCGTGGAAGGAGAGTGAGTCGAATTGTTCGAGGTGGATCCATAACTTCGGTGATTGATGTAACCGAATGGTGGCTGTGACTGTGTAGGAGGTGTGCGGATTGACTGGCTCGAGGCTGTTGCAGGACTAGAGTTCCGTGACATGTCGTTTTTCATCCTTGCATTAAGATATCCGGGTGAAGCAGCCGTGGTGTGACTTTCAGTAGGCGAGCCAGCCGCGATCGGAATGTCC
>JAWDJW010000031.1:0-17732 GCA_033119265.1 Coniosporium uncinatum
CCATCAAGGATAAGCCGGTAGCCATCAATGGCAAGGTAGAGATTCGCCCGATGATGTATCTTGCGCTCACGTACGATCACCGACTGCTGGACGGAAGGGAAGCGGTGACGTTCTTGGTAAAGGTAAGACGATTGTTGTCAAGATGATGTATAGACATATGCTAACTCGACTCGCAGATCAAGGAGTATATCGAGGACCCCAGGCGGATGCTGTTGGGTTGAGCAGGTGTATATCTGGACCGACGGACGTTTTGGTGTTTACATAGCAATCTTCCATACCATTAACAGTATCATGACAAGTGTATTATACGTTTCTTCTTACTAGTCGCGCCTATTCCTCTTCTGACATTGTCACCTCCGCATATCTTGCGGAACGCTAGGCAGTGTTCGATGTGTTTGGCATTCAGTCTTGCTCGCCGAGACCAAGGTCATCAGAGGAAGCGGTCCATCGGTGAGGCTGACACGCGCATGGACGGCCACTTGTCTCGTGTCTAGTAGCATGCACGGCTTATAAGCCTCGATTTCGCTGTTCATGCACATGACAACGAGCCCTATAAATCGCCATCTCCTGGTCCCCGTATTGGCTTTATTATGATTGTGGTCCTTTGGGCTAGAAGGTAAGCATTCGAGCTAGATGGAGATGTGTTTGACAGTTGTGATGCTGTCTTCTATTTAGATACTTCTCGTTGTGCTGTCTTCGGTCAGCGACTTCGCTGACCGAAGACAGCACAACGAGATGTCAACGCTCCTCTTTTGCTACGATTCTCTAGTGTGTCTAGCCTGATGGAAGTGTGTCCCCTATATGATCCCAGCAGCGCAGATGTAAGCAATGCCTATTCAAGTACCTGCGTATGGAATCTGAAACCTCTTCGGATATGATTTTGAACTCGGGTCAGATAAGTCTCCGCGCCGTCGATCTGACTTCTTTCACACAATCGATTCGTAGCTGCACAGCGAAAAAGTCCTTACGTAGGCCTGCTAGTCTAAGGCGATGTTAGATGCTTAGATAGGATGTCCGTGGTAGATTACAGAGTATTCAATAAGTCAGTCTGCGTGTTGACTCTTTCGCAGTTCATGACGGGTTCTATGAGTCTTTGCCAATCAACGTGCGACTCCACCTTGTATCATCTTCTGTTACCAGTTAAGCAGCGTTGTTCGGGTAACATGTAGTTCTGCTTTCTAGGTCATTCCTCCGGAAAGGTTCGCTTTGGCTGCCGTCAATGTCCATCGCTCATACCGTTTCCGACCCCTGTCTCCAACATGTCATACTGCCATATCGTTGAAGGGACTCTTCGGACGATGACAATGGCCTCTCCACGCATCAGACGAACAAGTGTATAGGGCTTGCCACATGCCTTTTCGATCCTATCCTACTGGCATCGGCTTGCCCTGGTCCACAAGCAGAGCGAGCTTGACATCCGTGAGACAGACTTTCGTCCAGATCAGGTCGTGAATAATGCTTCATGGTTCCCGTTGACCATGCTTCTGTGGAGCAATCCATGTAATGGTGCCAATGATGCCATATTTCGCGGAGAACAGGTTGATACATGCAAGATGACCGGTCTTGACGCGGCCCCGATGCGGATTTGCATATCGAAATAACTTCGGCGACGAGAGCAGACCAAGCGGTTCGCGGTACATCCGCCAGCACGTCGATCGAGGGGCGACCCCTTGTCGAAGAAAAATCTGATCAGCAAAGGTTATTAGCATACATTATGCAGCTGCGTTAGTAGTGTTGTTTCGACAACCCCGAGAGACATAATACCGATTTGAATTGCAATGGTCGTGTCGTAATGTTGCTCAGTGTCCCCACCATCAACTCGTTGGTAGCAGATTGTCGTCTGATTCTTGATCATTCGCCATGGTCAGAATTGTAAGCGGCACATGTGCAGAGGCAGCCATCGTGGCAAAGCTGCTTTCGCTGTGTAGACTTGCTTATGTCCGGGCTCTTAGGCAGAGGTTCACGACTTTATTCTTAGCAAATTTCTGAAGAGCCTATGTAGCTCGCGAATGCACCTTCGTATCTGCTTCCGTGTAGAGGTGAGATGAACTGACGGCGACCACTGAGTACAAGTTTCGCGTTCATTGACAGTAGGCACGTCATCCTATGGCATGCTGGCTTTATTCAGCCGAACCTCATTGGTTTCAATTTCACATATAAGAACATTCGTGGGGATTCCAGGCAGAGGACTGTAAGCATGACGTTTTATAGCTGTGCCCGGCCACACTGCTGGTTCGGAGCTCACACGATCGACAGTACCACAGCTGTCTATCTCTGCCAAGCCAGCGGCCGGAGACTCATATCCTAGTCTCGAGAATGGTGCCAAACTCTCATTTCAAGCATTGTGGTATGTAATACAGCAGGAGCTGTACCAAATAAGATGTGGAAGATTGATGGATGCCGATGAGCCAGGGCAGGCGGCGTGGACGGTGTTCGATGCGATTGGGTTGTGGGCGTTACCCGCGGGGACCCGAGGCAAGGACGAAGCGTAGCTGGGTATGTGCCATCTGCCGCCGAACAGTATGCCTCGTTCGCATTCTGTCGTGTGCTTCTGTTTGCTTTTCTGCAACTTCGATTGAAGAACTTGAGCTCCGACTGCGTGTGAAAAGACGGAAGTTGACGCTGTCAACATGAAAAGAAAGCTTGAGTGAACAAGAGGAAGATTATCAGTAACTCAACACGCATACGGTCGAGGGGAGCATGGTCTTACGACGAGTGTAATAATGAGAATGAACGTAAGAGCAAGACAAAATTCCGCACTTCTCCGCATGTGGTAGCTGTTCGGCAGTATTGACCGCGGTCGTCGCTATCACGGCGCGCTTGTCATGGCACGCTTAACAGTCAGATGCCAGAACGCCGACCAAGTCATCATTCTGTCTCACTTGCCTCATGTAGATCTGTGCGACGAAGATCTCAGATCTGGTGGCTTCATGGAGAGTGCGGCGCCTTTATTCTGATGGACTTAGTATTCTCTAGACACCCGCGGCCCGGTCAGTGGCTGACTAACACTGTACGCACGTGATCACGCCAACTCCGACGGCCGCCATGGACGACGACAAACAACACCATTGATCTGTATGACCCGATACGACACTGGACGCTTCGCGATAGAGTAGGGAGACGGCGTTCGTGTAGTTATCGAGGTATCGTATCTGAGCCTCATGGGCCTTCCGATTGAACGCAACGCCGTCGCAGACGACATTTTTCATATGCAGATATTGGGCTGGGTTAAGGGCTTGGAGTCACATCATTTCAGAGTTTCAACATTGGAGACGGCGTTTGTGCGTGGTTGTTAAGGCGTCGTGTCTTTCCTTCGATGTAGTGTCGGTTCTAGGCCTCCATCGCAACGCCATAACAACCATTCCAACGCCTCCTAACAAAATTAATACTATACATAGAAGATATTGTCCCTCTCTCGTTTTAGAAACTTTTATACCAAACGTTCGTGCGGTTGTGAAGGCGTCGTCTCTCTACTTTGGTGCGCGTCGTGCATCACCCTTGGGGTCGCAACGCCAACTCGAACGCTTCCCAATAGAAGTTGACAGCGTACGCACATACGGTACCTCTATCATCTAGCAGACCTCCGTCGCGGCGTTCGAGTGCTCGTTGAGGCGTTGCGACCTCGTAGCAGGTGTTCAAGTGATTGTTGAGGAGTTGCACTCGAAGCTTCGCCCTCCTCGGTCGTATGGCCGCGACAGAGCCACGACAATTACTTGAACGCCGTCCACCAAAAATTTAAGCACGTATGCGGATACATGCTCACTTTCGTCCGACGAACTTTCGTGGCTGGCGTCGAGTGGTTGTTGAGGCGTTGTGTCCAAAGCTCCTAGCCCTGTGTCCGCTTCCCAAAACATCATCAACAACGTCGTTGGAACTACTCGAACGCCTGCTCTCAGTACATGAGGCCAAATCCTTATATATCACTGTTGTCGATCCATGATGTTTGGGTTCAGAGTCCGGGGACGTGTTGCAGTATGAGCTGGGCCTCCCTAACCAACGCCATCGACAACGCCGCGACAATTACTCGAACGCTCCATCCAAAAACCCCCCACCGAAAACTGAGATGCTTCCTCTGTGTGGTCATTTCGTTTGGACACAATATCTGTCAAGATTGCGTGACGCCAGCTCTCACAGTCCCGAACGCTTCGTCTACAAACAAGTCACTGAGCATTAATAATAGTAAGTGGTGCGCATCGTCGTGTTTCATCACCAAAGTTACTCATGGGGAACAGTGTCGAGGTAGATACCTTTAGTCGGCGAACATAGCCATCTGGCTACTACTACCTGGAGTCTAGGCAACGCCAATGGAGTGTGGGCGTGTAAAGCAACGCTAGATGAGTGTGTATGGGGGTTGAGCGACGCATAATGAGTATGAGTGTGTCAAGCAACGCTAAATGAGGGTGGTTAGGAGTTGAGCAACATATTCGAGTGGTTCGTGAACTAAAGGGTAAGCGGCGCCTCTCACTCGTCGTCATCGGAGGAGTCCGGGGCTTGCTCCAACTCCATGATGGCTTTACTCTGTATCTCCACGGACTTGCATTCGAAAACCTCCCTGTCGCCAGACTTGGCAACATTGTCCAGGCTTTTCAGCATCTTAGCGAACAACTTCGGTATCTTCCTGTACTGATTATGCAGCTGGAATCGAGATTGAGCCGCCTTGATGACGAGACTCGAGATAGACTTGACATCCATGCTGACTTCCTCGTCCCCCTTCAGCTTCACGCCACCCTCAACCTCCTCGGACGGATGTGGAGCAACAGAAGGCTCGCCAACGAGCGCGGGAATGTTGGTCGCTTCTTCAGATAACGAGGACTTAGCGTTGACTTTAATATCGCTGGGAATTGGGGACCATCGACCGTTCTCCAAGCTTCCACCGGTAACAGCCTTGTTGTCTGTATCCTCGGCAGGAGTGTTGTTGACGGTCCGGCCTCTATCAGGAACAGTCTCGTTGTTTGTATCCCAGTTTCCATCAGTCGCGGTCTTCTTGTCTGCATCCCAGTCCCTAGCAGGAGCCTCGTGGTTGTCTGAACCCCAAGTCCCAGCCGCAGCATGATCGGCGTCGGAGCTCTGCTGCTCAACGAGGGAGCCCAGAAGCAGGCCGGCGTCCTGGTCTTCCATGATCTCGCTGGCAGCGACGTCAACGATGACCTTGCATCCTTCCGCGTGAGCCACTACCCATTGAAAGATCTCCCTCCTCTTGCAGGGCCGGTCGTTGGTGAATTTAATGGGCTGGCGTATGGTCTTGTCGAGCAGGATGACAAGACCACTAATGGACCGCGACAAGCCAACGTTGACACGATTGCTGTCTGTTGTCCAGTAACCTTTGTCACCGCCGGCATAGGTGAAGTCGTAGATGTTGACTTGACGCTCTGAGCCATGTGAAGAGTCGGCGGTGGATACGATAGCACCGGTTTTGCCGTGCAAGAGAGCCTTGCTGTTTTCGTCGCCCTCCCGTCCATACGCCGCCTTGCGCAACAGGTTGGCTACAAAGTTCTTCTGTGCCAGATAGAGAGACATGTAGCGGACGTCCGAAGCCTTGAAGCCGGTGTCCAGGAGGTTGCGCATCATCATGACCGCCTTGACAGCAGACGTTTTGTTGAACGACGATGTACCCGTTGACTCCCTCTCGCTGGAGCAGCCTGTGATGTTGATCGCCAGCACAGGCACGTTGAGTGGATTCGCTACGCCATACGCCGAAATGATGCTCTGCATGAACAGCTACGCGTTCGGTCGATCGACGAGAGCCGTGCCTGGACCGTTCTGAACGAGGCCGCTATAGATGGGGTGGTGAAAAAGTCGATGATACCAACGGTTGCGCGACGTTGCAGGTCCAGAACAGCCAGGTCAAAGTCTAGTGCGCACAGGCGCTCTAGGAGGGAGCAGGACATTTGTAGAGCGAATTCCTTGGCGAGGTCGGAGAGCCTGTTGACGTCTTCGGCAAGCACTCCCTCCTCATCATTCTCTTCGTCTTTGTCCTCCAGCTTCTGGTTCGTACTCTTGACGCGCATTAATGTGTGCTTGGCCTCGGTAAATGATGGCAGCTTCTTGGGGTCACTGAAGACTGTCGGGCTGAGCTGCAAGTGGTCTCCCATTAGGATGAAGACCTTTGCGGACGGGAGCAGGTGCGTGATGGCGATGAGGGCTTCGGGCTCGGTCGCCTGACCAAGCTCGTCGAGCATGACAACGTTGGCTGGGAACAAATGCGGATGCTGGTGGAGAGCTTCGATCCCTGTAGCGTCGAGGTCGGGAACTGTCATCAGTGTACAGCAGACGACGTCACATTGCGCGAGGGTGTAGTGCAACAGCTCCTCCTCAAGGTCACTATATTTGAGCTCTGGCGGGTCGTCTAGGCCCTGGCATCTAGCCTGGATTACGCGGCGGAAAGACTCGAAACGAGCAAGCGGGTCTGCGTCGATTTCCAGAGTGTGCGGGTCAATCCCAGCGTCGTGCAACGCAAGGTTCCACAACTCATATGGCTCAAGGTCTTCTGCTACTCGCGTGTCGGTCTTCTGCTTGAGTTCCGTCCTCATCATGGTCATCGACCACCCCGGGTTATCAGTGCCGGACTTTTGTTGCGCACCCGAATTGGTGCCTGTTGCGCTGTCAGAGGGAGTTTTGCCTCCGTCACCCTTCGCCTTGCCCTTGCCCTTACCCTGAGGCTGGGGCTCGCCAACGGTTTCTTCGGAGACTGCAGGAGCTACGCCGGGAGGTAGCACTGATTGGCCCTCGAGGCCAAACGGAGTACCGAGATTGTATTGGAGTCTATGAGCGACTGTATTGGAGTCTATGAGTGACAGTAGCCATATCTGTGCGCATGAGGTCGGGTTCCTGCTCGAGAAGCGACCGATATACGCTCACGATCGTTCGGCTCTCTGGACTCGCATAGGGCAAATCCTCGTCGACGTGATCCAACTCGGCAACTAGCGCACCAAGCACCTTCACCAGGCCGTTGAGCCTCTGGAGGCGTTCAGAAAGCCACATGTAGGCCTTGGCGAAGTCATGGTGCTCGGAGTCGCAAGTCGCTGCAGCCTCAGCCAAGGAGCTGTTGTCTGGCCAAAAGTCTTGAGGTTGAGAGGCGAGGAACTTGCCCTTTGTGGCTTTCACGACTGAACGGATCTTGTCGCGAGCGGTAGCGTTGGACTGCAGACGGCAAACTCGGAGCTGGATGCCGGTCTCTTCAGCAGCCTCCTCAGCAAGCTTTACAACGCGGCGGCAGGCCTCGTTGGCTGCGACGTTTGAAGGCGTGGCGATGAGAGTCTTTGCGTGCTGCGATGAGACGGTGTTGAGCAGCGCGACGACCGAAGCAAGGGTCGTCTTGCCGGTGCCGGGTGGGCCGATGACGACAGAAAAGAGGGACTTCTGTGCTCGTAGCGAACGGGCATCGCTCTGCTGAACTTGACCGAGCTGAGAGACGTGGTCCTCGAAGACATCTTCGTCGATGCCTTTGAAGATGTCGATTGGCTCCATGTAGGTGTCTGAGAGGTCGCGCCCAAGGAGAAGACGATTGACTGCTTGCGTTTTGGGAGAGTTGTCGTTCTTCAACAGGTCGAGGGCTCCGAACATGTGATACTGAGCGATGTCGTTGATGTCGTTGAGGACCCAACACGGCACAGGCTGCTCATCCACGTCGCCAGTAGCTGCTTTTTTGATGTTTTTCAAGACAGCTTGCTGCCAGGCCTCTGGGAGCTTGTTGCTGTTGGAAAACTCGACGAATATCAACATGTCACCCAGGTTTTGAAAGCTTGGTGCCATGCTTCGGACAACGCCTTCTAGAGCCACGGCCGGCTTGTTGCTCAGTGCACGATCCTTGGCCTCGGATGTCGCAAACAAGCTAACTTTGTCACCCGGTGAGAAGCTAAGGCTGATGCTATCGGAGTGGGTGTAAGAGAGCAAGACCCAGCCCGAGGAGTATGCGCCATCTTCGAGCTTGCGCGATTTCGTGTTGAACAACACGTACGCCTGGCACTCTCGATTCGCGAAAGCACGGATCGCCTCTTCGACAAAGTAAGCCTCATACTGCACGCCGTGTCGCATGATGGTCTGGTATTCCACATCGTCGCGAAAGGTGTGTTGAGCAGGGTAGCTGTACTTTGCACCAATCTTGTGACGTGGCTTTGCTTGATTGAAAGCGATACTAGAGCATACCAGTCAGCAAGCAGATCCCACGCAAGGAGTACTCAAAGTGAGGAGACTTATTTCGACGGATCTCCGCCCAACGCCAAGGCGTACCGATTCAGGAACCGAATTGAGTGTGCTTGCAGGAGCTCAACAGCCCGATCGTAGTCGGTGAGTGTGCGAACCCACAGCTCCACCTTGCGGGCAGTGCACAACAGTCGCATCTTGCTCACGGCATCTTCGTATTTGGCTGATGTGGAGCGTAGGTGGTTGTGGTGCATGAACGAGCCCACCGGCGTCTTGTCCTGCGCAAAGGGAATCGAGAACTTGGTGACGCTCGCATTTGGCTTGAGTGCGACGACAACTTCTGGAGGGATTTGCATCTCGGTGGCAGATGCGGGGCTTTCTAGAATCTGGAATGTTTGCATCCCGAATTCATCTACGATGCCGCCTTCGTCATCATGGACAGTCCAAGCGACGTCATCAGGATAGATGTTAGCTCGCAGGTAGTGAAATTTGCTGTCGAGCGCTTTGTCCGAGGCCATAGGTTTGGCGCGAGTTGGCTCGACTTCAACACGCGTTGCAATGTCGATAGACGCCTGGTTGGCACCGGGACGATACAAGTTGAAACGCAGCGAGGTTTTCGTCTCTCGGTCTACTCTGTCGAAGCCATTGATGGTCTGTCGGTTTCCTTCTTCATCCGTCCAGACCACGAGGACATCTTGCAGTTTCTTGTGGACCAGAGGCTCCAGATTGGTATTCGGGGTGTACCAGTCGGTCTCTCCAGTTTCGGTCGTGTCTTGGCATACGTAGATGCCCAAGGCATTAGCTACAGAGAGGTCGAGCTCGACATCGTCGACTAAAGGAGATTCGCCGATGCGCAACAGCTGTTCCTGCGTGTATCGCGGCCGGGTCTGATGGAGTTAGTCCCCTTCAGCTTGTGGACGTAGAGAAGACTTACTGCCATGACTTGTGTAATCAGTATGTGGGTGCTGCGCAACAATTGGCGACGTCGTGAGATAGGCTTTGCAAGGTTTCCGTCGTTGTCGCCGAGCGCGAGAATGGTAGAAGAGCTTGTCAGGGTGTTTCCAGGTTCTGTTGCCGTGCGCTGCCTTGCAGAGGAACAGAAATTTGAAAAATTGTGGGAGTGCGGAGATTCGCGCTCTGTTGTGACCTTTTCGAGCGTTTAGCAACAACTCCCTCACCGCGGTGGCCCGTGCTCGAGGCCGTAGCCTAGCGGCAACAAGGGGGATTTCAGTGCTGTAGCGAAGAGTTGGGTGGAGAGGACGTACCATGACCACACAAAATGGCCAGAGACGACTTGCTTGCGGAGCGAGAAGACGCTGGTACAACCAGTCGTGTGAGCAATTAGCGATCAAAAGAAACAGGTACTTTCAATGAGAATTCCTTGGACGGAAGTTTTGTGGACAGTGTCTCACGTTGAGCAACGAGGTCTCGCAGCTTTAATGGCTTGGTTCTTCTTTAAGGAGTTAGCATTGCTGATACAACGAATGAGCGCTTGAGGAGTGTATAAAATTACATCTGCACGCTCGTACATAGTACGGTTATACGCATGTCTCGCAACGCTGCGCTCCCCGAAGAGAACCAGGTTGATTCTGGGGGAGCGAAACAAGACAGAAGCATCTCTCAACGGCGAAAGATGCTTTTGCCTACGTTGGCGGAGAATTCCTTGACTTGGAAGGCCTGAACGAAAGGGGAAGCTGCTTGCACAGTGAGGCCAGCTGACCTCTTTCACGCTGGACCTTTCCTGAATCTGATATCCGGCATGTACACTCAGTCCAGAGTTCGAAGGAATGGTGTTGGTCAAGTTAGTCCTCATATCAGGATCCACGGCAGAGGCTTCTAGAGCCGACATCCGGTAGCGGTGCGCTCAACCCAGTAACGTGGAGTATCGTCTTGGCTTCGAACAGCCTCAAACAGGAACCAGCACAGAAATGATTGCATGATGACATGCCGAGGTACTTTCTGAAGAAGTTGACGAAGGAAGTCCAGAAACACTGAAGGTCGAATGCAACGAAAAAAGCCCACAAATGAGAGCACCGGTCACCCTCTAGTCTCTCAAAGAAGAACCATCTTTTGTGCTGCAATGGTTACTCAAACGCACATGACCCTAAGGCTGCTCGGACACATTTAAAAAGCAAGTTTACCACGCTACAACAGGGCGAGGCTCAAAGATCGCAATGGCGTTCCGCACGTATGGAGTGTCAGCCGCACTCTGCTCTTTACATTCGCCTTACTGTATGTGCTAGGTCTGTGACGGGGGCATGAGCTCAGGCTCATCACAGACTCTCGAGGAATGTATCTGTTGCGGTATAACAGAGTAAAGCTAACAACTAGTTGTGGTTGGTTACGGAGGAGATGTCCTGGCTAGGCTGTATCCTTGTTTCGCACTATTCCGTTCGCGCTGGGCAGAGCGAAGACCGCATTCAGGCCGAGTTTGTTACACTGTACTAGAAAGCATACATGCGTCGGTCCAACAGTAGGTTCCTACGATCCAGCGTCGATGGGACGTACGTGCGGGGTGCTGATCACGAAGCATCCAACATCCCTGAGCCGCATTTGTCGGCTACGCCATACCAACGCAGCTGGACGGAGTGTGCTGTTGTTACGCAACGTCTCTACCGGTACATAAAATCCATGAGCCTTAACTATTATATTTATACAAGGAATCAAACCGTCATGGTCTTACCGTCAGACCTTCGTCGCTTCAACTGCAATCTTTAGAACTCGATAGATGAGAGCGACGGCATGTACTTGTTTCGTGAGCATCTTGGTGTAGGCGACCTCTTGCATCGAAGGAGGTATACATAAACGAGGAAGAGGTTTTCGGGAAAAGGACCACTGTTGCTCGTTTCTTGTCGCGGGGAAAGGTTATAAACGAAGACGCAAGACTACCTGTCGACTAGGATAAGCACCTCAGGGCCGTCATGCGTTGTTGGAAGACGCGCATGGCGGGCGTGTCATACTCGTGAAGTGTGAGAGAGAAGTCCGGGAGATGCCGCATGCGCGCCGTGTGATTAGATTTCAATTGTCCGATGTAGCTATGCCGCATTCGGTCTCCATGTCCCTTGATGTGATTATGTGAGCTCGGCGGTCCTCCGTACATCTGTATAATTGTATGGTGGGCCTTCCCGTCGCAAAAACTATTTACAGGCTTGACAGACCTCGAGATCCTAGATGTCACACTCTCTTCGATAACACATCAGCACCGGCGAGAGGGATGCCGCTTCTTTGCAACAGACAGATGTCTCTTCCAACGGAAAGCGCTGTTCTTTTGGATACGCCTCCACTTGCTCTGCTAGATGTTGTGCAGGGCAATAGTGAGTAGCGTACGCTGATGATGCTGCGCAGTAGTTTGACCGCACACTTGCAAGGTATGCTCCTTTCGTGATGGATATTTGCATGAAGAGGACCAATACATCAAGCTAATGCTACGTAGACTATCGATTGACGTGCTGTGAAAGCTATGCTCTACACGAGATGAAGCCACTCTCCCAGTGATAGAGGCTGTTGTACAACAACCTCGCCTCGATACTCATCCCATCGAAAAGGAACACAGTCTGGACTCAAGGAACCGATACATGACAGAGCAAAATGAGACAGATCTGCTACAGCAGAGCGAGGTCAGAGCAAAAGGAGCAAATTCGGTTGAAACATTGATATGGGCCCAAGGCGGAACCCATGATTCTAGTCTTCCTCTTCCTCGTAGGAAAACTTGCGCTTCCTGAAGCGGGATAACATTGTATCTGCCTCGGTCTGGAGGCCAGAGACGCGTTCATCCCAGGTACGGGGAGCTGCGCGGCAATTCTGCAACTCGACGACGAGCAAAGCTCGCAGGTTTCGCGATGTCGACAAAACTTGTTGGCAATTGCTCGTTAACGTGGCTAGATCCAGCTCTGCTATGGTTGTCGTCAGCGTGTTGGAGGCGTCAGCAACCCATTGATCGCAGACTCGTTTCTCGTCCTTTAACTTGTCGAGGTCAAATTGAACGGAGGCCAAGCGTTGCTCAGCGTCGATGGCTCTCTCTCGCACTTCTTTCAATTCGGTGGCACAAGGTTGGAGCTCGGTAGTCCAGTCTTGGTTGTTACTGCTCAAACCATCACACGTCTCTGCCAGGACCACACGGCGGTTGGTGCCTGCTAACTTGAATGTATTCGTAGCCTGCTCCGTTGCCCATACCTCAAATGACTTCACAGCCTGGAGGACTTCGAGATCTAGGCATCGGAAGTGTTCACATGCAGACATACGGTCCATGGATGGTCTCCAGTTCGCGAGCTCGTTCAAGTAGCCATTCGCCAGACGCTGGGAGCGTTCTGCCTCTACGTCCAACCGGGCTTGAGTTTGGGACTCGCTCTGTTCGAGGCGTTTCTTCAGCTTGTCATACTTCTTCATCATACCCTCAGCATGAATTGCGGAAGGTCCGCAGAACTCCTTCTGTCGCTCAAGCTCGCTTTGCAGCTCTTCGTTGCGCTTTCGAAGCTTCGAGTTTTCTTCTTTGCGTTGGTCAGCCAGAAGCCGCCACTCGCGCAGGCCTTGAGCATCTTCAGATGTGGGTAAGACGTCTCTGCAGGCCTCCATCAGATTCCTCAAGGCTGTGCGGTGCGTAACATTCAAGTCACGAATCTCGTCCGCATGCTTTGCTTTGGCTTCGTGGTACGCATCGTCTCTTCCCTCGAGGGTTCGTGTCTCTCGATCTACTGACTTCGAACTCTCAGCTTCTGGGCATGCTTATCGACCAACCCAGCGGCCTGCGAACGCTCCTGTTGTAGTGCAGCCTCGTGCTCGGCTTTGGAGGCCTTTAGAGCCGCATCCTTGTTGTCGAGCTGTTTCTGGAGTTCTCGCGCCTTTTGCTTCCTTTCAGACGCAAGAGTTTCAGCATTCTCCTTAGCCTCCGTGAGTTGTCGCGTCCGTTTCTGGTGGTCCGTCTTGAGCTTGTCGGACTCTTTGTTCAGGGCGACGAGCTTGGTGCTGAGCTCACGGGCGTTCTGTTGTGCAACGTCGTGGGCGTTGTTTGCACTGTTGAGTTCAGATTCGTAACTCGTCTTCGCATCTTTCCACTCGCGAACTGTCCGCTGCTGCTTCTCTTCTGCTTTGGCCTTCTCCCTCCTCATCGCCTTCACCTGCGTGCGCAGATCCCTCAGCTCTTTGTCATCGCGCTCGTCCTGTGTGTCGCAGACGCCTCGCACCGCGTCGAGCAGCTCCTGTCTAGCCTCCATAACTTCATCGCAGTCGCGAAGTAAAGGAAGGCAAGAGCCTCTTGACAAAGGACAGTCAGCATTAGGCACCGATGTCCAAGGGCTGCGTCCTGTCTGACAAGTGACACTCTTGTTGTGCAACGCTAGTGTGGTACCCTACCTTCAGACGAGCCTCCAGAGTACATAATGACGTGTTGCCTGCCTGACGGAGACGACCTCTACGCCATCGCCTCATAAGCCGAAGGCTTGCCAGAGGACCTCATCCGCAGACGAAAGGACATAGACGACGAGCTCGGCGAGCTGGCAGACGACATTAAAGACTCAGAGAGCGACCATGCAGACCAAATCAGCAAAGACACACCAGTCCCACGGCGAGCGACAAGGTCTGGCAACCCAAATAGGATACCTCAGTGCATACCCGATTTGCTCCCAAAGACCATGGCAAATTGAGCCCTCGAGACCAGCTTGCCAAAGAGTACGTGAAAGCGCTGGACGAGGGGATTGAGAATCTCGTTATGCTGGTGCTCAAGAGAGAATTGGCCGTAGTGGGGCGTTGAATGGGCACGATAGGACAGTCCTCATCATGCACGCGAAGAACATCATACTGTCTATGAGAAGGAGGGTGCTAGTTGCATTGATCAAAGGCAACCTGCAAGATATCTCTTTCAGAAAGTAACTCGACGCCATGCTAGCATGTGCGGCGGAGGGACAGCCTTCCACATACCACCAAGGGCTCTGCAACAGTAGTGGAGAGTCTGCGTCTGCGGATGATCTGTTCCTCATATGCCAGGGTGTGTTGAGATACTGCCACGGAACCGACGACTGCTTTGCGCAACGCATGGATTCGTTCCGAACGCCTAGACCGACCTCCCACTCAACCTCTAACGGGTACCGAAAATACCTCAGTCGTAGCAAGACCGATCTGAGGCTGGACGACGATCGCGTGAAGATGCTCGAACTGTTCTGCGCGAACCTTCTCTACAGACTCAGCTTTATCCCTGCCGACAAAAGGCACCTGGCACTCAATGTTCCACTTGGCGAATTTGGGTTTTCGACCGACTCGCCAACGAGATTGAAGCAGCATCACAACCATCTTAGCTCCAACTGGGTGATGAATGTGCATGAGGCTGTCGCCAACGTGTTGTACAAGGACAGGGCTCTGAAGCAAAGGTTCTCGATGCAATCGAATGTGATCTATCTCGCATGGCACCCAGCGCAATGCAAGCTTGCGGAAATCATACTCATGAGACTCGGCCAAGGTTTTGTTGTCACCGGCGGTGGGTTCAGCCATTACCCTGCTGGCCGCAGCAACACACGCAACAAGGTCTCAAGCCAACTATGGCAATTGTTCGATCTTCTACCGAGTTCTTTATCAATCTCAGCCGTGACCGTCACATAATAAGGAGGAGGCTCCAGATGCACGAGGAAGAACTTCGAAGCTTGTCTCAGATCCGAGTCACGACCATAGACGCTGTGGCCGGAGCTTCTGAGGCGCCGATTGTGTCGGTTGCGCAGCCTTCCATCAGGACACTCAACAGCAGGCCGGTGTTTGTTTGGTGGACTTAGTCGCTACGCAAAAGATGATCAAAGCAGCGAGCTCCAGCTCCGAGTTTGGCAGAGTGGCTCAGAATACCGCCAAGTACATCAAGGTCTTTTTCGAACAACTCATGGCTAGTGATAACGTTGGAGAGTCTGACGGACCTGCCGCGGCGTCGGATAACACTGCAACAACACCCGATATAACGATCTTGGTGCCCGGCACTCCGTGTACTGCTCCCTAGACACCTTCTAGGTCACGTGCTTTGCATCCACGCAACATTGTGCGGCGGGTTTGCTCGCAACATCTCGCATGACTCATATCACACAAGCTCATAGAATTAGATCTATATTCATTTCCAACATCCCTATTAGCGTATGGTAACATCGCATCGTACAACATTGGTTGAGGATGGGATGCCCCTCGGATGGCTCCTACCTGATGCGACAGAACGAGAAGCCTACGAACCCACCACCCAAGTACAAAACCTTTACACGCAAGAACATCACAGAAGGGCGGACTATTGTTGCGCAACGCTTGAAGAGGTGGATATGCTCAGAGATTGTATCTCATTCATTCACTAAAGCGACGGCTGGGGCCCATCTTACTTGGGTCCTATCCTTCATCTTCATCATGCCGGACCAGCCTTCTCCACCCAATAGCAGTGGGATAGTTCCACACAATGCTCCTCAACCTGGTATTCCTACCACGACACACGCATCTGTACCACCTCCTGCCGAATACGCAGCATTCCACAGCCAGTTCGCGAGCCTGCTTGGCCAAGCAAAAGAGCTGAAGAATGTGTACAACGAACTGGATACCGGAAACAAGTTTGCCGAGGCAACGTTGAAGCTAGCGGGAGACGTGACGTTGAACAACGACAGAGCAGACTCGGCGGCCACAGCACTGCACGCGTGCTTGAGAAGCCTCAACGGCCAATTGGAGCACAGAGACAAGCTTCTAGCCGAGAAAGACAAGACCATAGCTGCCAATGATGCAGAGATGGATGCGTTCATCCGACCCTTCAATATCCCAACGGCAGAGGAAGGTACACACAGTATGATCACCGACACCGAAAGCAATCGTTCGGAGCAAGGAACAGAGCCCGTTCGGAATACCAACCACGCTTCACAGACTGTTACACCACAGGCCTCTCAATCATCGTTGCTCAGCGTCCGTCTTGAAGGATTGGAGGAAACTCGTGACGTAGAGCTCACATTCGTCAGCCGGGAGGACATGCCGCTTGCGGTTCATGAACAGGTCGCCAGCCTCGTCAGCAAACACCGCGCTCGCATAATCGATTGGGAGAAGCGCCTACAGGCTTCGGATCAATGTCTCGCCGAATACGCCAACAGGAAGTCATGTCACGTCTACGCTGAGCATCGCAAAGACGTCGCTTGTCTTGAATGTGTAGTAGCGTGTCGGTCCTGTGTAAGATTCCTACACGCTAGAATGTTGGTGCTACCGCTGCCTCCATTGGATCGGACGCCTGACGACACGACTGCGAACGTGACATACTGGATCCGTGAGATGGGCAACGGGAAACCCAAATCTGATGTCAAGGGGCATTGGTATCAGGTGAAGAAGCCGAAGAAGATGGCATTCGTCCGCAGATCCACGTTAGAGGAGGTGTGAGATCAGCAGCGGATTTTTCAAGGAGCGCATCGCTGCGATGGCCAGCTTATCTCGGAGGTTGCGGTGGACTTGTAAGACTATCATGGCGTGGGAATGTACGTGTTGAGCTTGCTCACATCTTGCTGTATGTAGGCGACGGAGTTTTGCTCATTTGGCACGATGGTGACGTTTAGGATGGAGTGTCGAACAGTAATGTGATTTTGAAACTATCGAATGCAGCATCGACCTCACTAATCGAGATTTTCTGTATACCGCCGCAAGTGCATCAACCCGCTAAAGGGGTGATTTGGATTGACCACTGCTGTTCTGCGTGATGATCGAACAACACGTTTCAGCCACGATCAGGTCCAATACTGCTCCTTCCTCACTCGTCATGCTCATAGTCTTCGGCACTTAGGAACTATCCGCGATAGACTGTCGGAAGGCACCTGGATGGAGGTATACAAAGTCATGAAGGAGCAGCTCGCTCTCGAAAGCCTGCAGCTGGACGGACCACTGTTCCATATCGAGGACGTCGACAATGTCGCTGACGACTATCCGTTATGCACGAACGTCACGTCTGCGACTTCGGGACCAGATGATTTACTGATGCTGCTCGTTCGCGGAGCTGCAGAGATCAAGCAGCAGCTTGACCGACTCATCGAAGGTCCAATGTACATCATGAAGATCGGGGATGTTCAGGTCTCGTGGGTCTGCGAGCTAGGAAGACTACGAGCACTGTAGCCTGGACCCGCTTCAACTTGCTATCGAAGGGTCACTAGAAGATCACGGAGCTGAGCTTGGAGTTGCTGCACAGTTAAGTGAAGACTACAGAATCCAAGAGTGGTGGTAACATGAACGTTACAACAGGACTATCAAGGGATCAGAGAGCCGGATTGCTTTCACTGTACATTAGATTGAGAAAACGAAGCCTCTCGAAGATAGCTCCGACTGACCCAGACACTCCATCACAGGTCCCACTCAAGCTTTCCAGATTGACCAGTGACGCCCTCATGCAATATACAGCCAACATCACTCAGAGTCGCAATCCAATTACAGAATCCCAGCCTACACTCCCACCTCCGCGGGATCAACATTCAAATTCCAATCAATCTCCCCCTCCTCCCCGTACCTCTCCCTCAACCACGCATTCGCCTTCTTAAAGTGTCCACACTCAAAGAAGCCCCTCGACGCGCTCAGCGGACTAGGATGCACGCTCTTCAGCACCAAATGCTTCGTCCCATTGACCC
>JAWDJW010000032.1:0-17278 GCA_033119265.1 Coniosporium uncinatum
GATCGCATCGTTACGTCGGCGAGTCTCGGCCTCGAGCGTTGATCCTGGCAACGACATAACAGTTTCGATCAAGCGTTTGTGTTCAGGCGTTCTCGCTATTGAGGACTCGAGTTGCATCTTCACGTCCTCACTGAACGTTAGACCGGAAAGTTGCCGCTCTATGTCAATCACTGCTTGCTCCCTGTCCCATTTCTTTCTGATCTCTATTCGAAGTGCGTGTCTTAGACACTGCTTTTCATTGTTGATCTTCCGTCCCAGCCGGTCGTATTCTGGAAGTCGCGAAACCTTACCCTTGAGCTTGACTCGACGTTGAACCAGTCGGCGGATGCGGGGATGTTCATTGACCGACAATGATTGTTCCGTCGTCAGCTTCCACGGCCGTCGGGGATCGATCCATCGACTCATCCTGCAGACGGCCCGCATCAGTTCATCTTGAGGTTCCAGGCCTCGAACGACTGCTTGGGTGTCCGCGGTGACGCATTGGGGGAGGTAGTACTTTAGGAATGTCCGTGTGTCGGCATGCTGCATCATCAGGTTCCGGAGGGCATCGCTGACACCACCTGCATGTCACCTGTGTCAGTATCTCCTGCTCGCAAGGGGATTCTACGGAATGACTCTGACCGTTGTCGTCAAATGCCTTGCCCGCTCCGTACCGAAGGCAGTACGGACGTGCGACCTGTAGGAACCCGGTAATCTCGCCGAGCCTCTTAATCCACGGCGAGACAGTCCAGCGCGGTAAAGACAGGTCTGGCGAGACCTTCCACCCGGTCCGGGTCCTGACCGACCGGCGGAAGACGTAAACGTCGTCCATTCTCGGATCTAGCGGTAACGGCAGCGCGTTACAGCCAGGCGGAATGTCCAGCTTACTGAGCTGGTCGGGGGAAGTGGGATTGGGCGCCAAAAATGCTCCATCGGCAAAGATTAGGCCCAGCAGGAAGACATGAGGGCTGAGAATCAGGGAGGGGTCAAAGATGATCTCAGGGATCGGGAACGTGTTCCTAGTCCCTCGTGAATACAGATTCTCGCGGAAGGATGAGGAAATAGCATGTACGGAGTGAGGCGCAGGGGAGCTAATACTTACGCATCTTTCATGCCAAGGTACGTCTTAGTGAACTCAAAGGTGAATTCGAGGAGGATCCGATGGGGCCCGCCCTTCGGGTCTCGAAGGAGTGTGACAGCGATATGTCGGTAGCGGAGATTGAGTAGGGCTTGAGGCCGATTTGCAGTAATAAAAGCCCCATGGAACCAGAGGGCAAGCTGTATCCGATGCCGTCCATGGGAGTACCGCTTCTCGGTCGTGGTCAGGTTTGTCTGCAGGATCTCCACAACGTCTTCCGTGTACATTGGCGGCTTCTCCCGCTTTTCGTTGCTTAACCCTTTTTGCTTCGCCACTCTTCTGAGCACCTAGAGCATAGGTTAGCCTCTGATCACTCGCAAACAAGTGTAATCGGGGCATTCAAACGTATTTACCCTATGCATCTGACGGTTCATCCGAGGATCGATCTTTCTACCAGTCGCCCTTCGTACACCAGCCGGTATTGTTTCCAGTATGTGGAGAGCGAGGTAGAAATCTTAGTCCCGCGGCGTTTCCTTCCACCCTTCCCTCGACGTTGGTTAAGCATCCACGTGAAGTAGCTATACAGATCGCCAGTAGACAGGAGGTTTATAGCTCTTCTTGGGATCTTTTCCTAGGTAGGTACAGTATCTATACGTTATTAGCTTTGCTACTCAGATAAGAAAAATGAGTGCACTACTTACTGGTACCACTGCTCCTCGATCCGGTCGAGCTGAAGGGTACTACCGGGCGCGTAATCCTCTTCTATGAGATCGGATTTATTGACCTCCTCTGCACGCGTGAGATAGTATTCTGGAGGGTGGACTTGGTCTTCTTCGTCAGTAACCTCTTCGTCTCCGTCGTCGTCCACATTAGCAAGAGTTGAGTCCGTCTCATAGGTAGCGTCGGCGTCCGTCTGATATGTCTCGTCGGACGACGACCCATTATCCCATTCAGGACGAGCCATGCTGCGTGGATCCGCCCGTGGAGCGGTGATACAGGTAAGCGAATAAAGGAACAGTGAGGTAGAGGAAAGCCGATCTTAAGAGGATGGCTGAGAGCGAAAGAGTCGGTAGGGAGAGCGAGTGAAGCAGCGAGCGAAGCAGCGAGTGAAGGAAGAGCGAAGCCATCGTAAATACGCGCTGGCAGCGAGGACTGGAGGGGTTCCATTTTGGGCTCCCTTCAGTTCCCTTCAAGAAAAGACAGGATGAAGGAAACGGGAAGTGGGAAACGGGAATGAGGCAGCTGCTAAGGTTAAACGCTGAGCCACGAGCTCAGTCGCGGAAGGACTAGGGGTCCCTTATTCCTGGCGTCCTTAGCGCGGGGCAGTTTGAAGCTTAAAGCCGCAGGGGGATCTGACAAGTTGACGTCCAGAAACGGCGCCGAAACCGTCCAAAAACGGACGCCAAATTGCCGTTTGATCGTGTAAGATAGTAAATTAACGTTATTGTATTGATTCCACTCATGTCAACAGATCGTTGCGGTGGAGCTAATCTCAAAGAAAGGAGATCATGCAGGACACCTTTGCAGACGACCGAACTCCCGTCGTTCCACTATCTATGTCGCTTTACCGGGCAACAACAGCCACGCTCTGATCGTACAGCGAGAACACCACGCATCATTGGCATCCAAGGCGAGCACGCTTCTTCGCGTCTGCTCGCTGCTCCCCTACCTTCCGTTTCTTCGAAGAGCTACAGGTGGGACACTTTATCGCGCCCAAGCGACCTTGGTTCGGTGTGCCAAAGGTAGTATCCAGCATTTGCTGCTTGACGAACCACCGCATAGTTTGAGGAAATCCGCTAATGATCTTCGTGTTCTGAGCATTAAGCCTCAACGAGATTATTACGGCTTCTTCCAGGCTTGGGGTCAGGAAGTTGACTGGCTTACGAAGCAAACGACAATGTTGGCAGATGTCGTCCACTCCACGAATTGTTCCAATCACCCTATCATCGTTCAATACTTCGAACGGGCCACTATAGTATTTCCACAAGGTATTGATCACGCTCTCGTAGTCCCCACGGCACCTTATCGTTCCCCGGCAACGATACTGTCCGGACTCGGGCTCAGGTTCACAGTCAAGCATAAAGAAAAACATGAGGATAGAAGAGTCAGGAGCACTTGCCGGCGGTTGTAAGCGCCTTCGGGCTTTCTTCGGACCATCTTCGTGAGCTCTTCCATCTGGGAGACATCGTTAAGGTCAGGAGCGTTTCGAAGTTCTGTGTTGAATCGAAACGAGACCTTCTTGACCACTTCGTCGACACTATCAATGAACTCTTGCCAAGTGGCTTCGCCATCGAGCGAGTACCAGAAAGACTCGGCTAGCCGAGTTATGAAGCCATGACAGAGGAGGTAACGGAGTCTGGCGAACGAGGTCTTCTCTGGATTGTGACGAAAATGCAAGACTTGAGGGGAATGGTCCTGGCTCGTCCCGGTACCCAGAGACAAGACGATATCGGTGGCTGTATCTTTTGGCCATACTCTGGTGGCTTCCGAGTACGCTACTTTGATGGGGTTGTTGTTGATGAGGCCACCGTCTTGGAGGGCGCCCCCCAGCGCGGAGAGAGTGATGGGCGGAAAGAGGCTGCCGAGGATGAGCGCGTGATCTACTGGTCAGTTTGCGGATGATAGGTAACCAACCTCGGCGCCGCTGAAGTCGCACGCGCTCTGCAAGATCTATGAGTGTCAAGTCCTTTCATAGATCACCATCCGACTTACGCCTCCCAAACAAACGGTTCGTCTCCAATATCGACGGGTCGAAGGTGCTTGTAACCTTGCGAACAGTATCAGCTAGGGCACGCAGCACGGTAGCTATTCCTTACTCCTTGATTTCGATGCGTTGTAATTGGAGAAGACAAAAGCGGATGGCTTTGAGATCGATGTAGCAGTCACAGCGACCTTCGCAGCAACACTGTTGGATGCCCACTGGAACAGACGGTTTCTCGGACCGAGAATGCTCTGGAGTGCAGTTTCAAATGCAGATGCATCGTACTTGCCGTCAGTCAGCCAACATCGCAGCGAACGCCACAAGCGGCGAGTTACAGTCGCTGAATGGTGTTTTTCAGCCCCAAAAGTCTGCTTAGCAATGTCAATGAAAGTCGATATGCATCGTTCCAGCTCCCAGCCGCATTTGACTAGTGTGAGAGCAATGATGCCGCCTGATGGTGCGGTTAGTCTGGAAAGGACAGCGTAAGGAGCTTCATTTACCCGAGCTGGTCCCCATCACCATATCAAAGAAATCTTGGACTCTGCAGAGTGGACCCAGAGATTCTTGTAGCAGCCTCAGTTCTTCCAGAGCGATTATCGCTCTTGTACCACCACCATCGAGGGACAGCAGGCGGTAGCCCGCTGTCACAGGCTTCAAGGAGAAATGTGCGGTCACTTGCGACTTACAGAAGTCACAGCCAGTCACCACGTATGTAGACTCATTTCCAAAGACGCTCACTCCACGAATCTGCACACACTCTTCGCAAAGGGAGTGGCCACAAGGAAGCGGATGCTGCGTGCTGTTCATCAAGCAGAACAGACAGAAGCGATTGCTCTTCACTACAACCCAATGCACACTTTCCTGGATAGACTTAGAGCGTATGTCAGCCGCGGAGGCGTAGGGTAACATCTTGAACAAGTCGATGAAGTGAGCTTTGACGCCCTGACTGCAGTGCTCGACAAGCTCCCCGTTGACGCTTGCATTGACGAAAGCTGAATGACAGGCTTTTTTGTAAAACCTGTCAAAGACCTCGTCTGGGTCAAACCCTGCTGCGCGTTAGACCATTCTACACCAGGCCTGTTGCCAGCGCCGCAGACTTACAGTGTGATCCCGGCGGATATGCGTTGAGAAGCATGCTCGAGGCGACCAAGGCGCTTACATCATCTTCAGGTGTACCGTGTGTTCGAGTCATCCGCAGGGCATCGGTCAAATTTCCGCAGAACCCAGAATTGTCGGTGTATCTGCGTGCGACATCTAGCCAGTCGAGTTGTGTGGCCGGAGACCGTGCGGCACCCAAAAAAGTGGCACGGTACATGGTGGGTATATGCAGAGCCGAGAGCAAGTAGAAGCGACGGCGACGGGCGTCTGATGTTCTTTCAGCCTGCGAGACTATTGCTTCTTTCAGAGATCTGTGACTCGCCTGTGGAGCAGGGTCTTGGCTGGCAAGGAATGAAACAGTCACTGAGGCGAACAGTTTGAGTTCCTCGCAATGCTCTTGAAGACGGCCAACAGCCAATCTCGAGAACTTCGAACCCTCTGTGGCGGCGACCAGGATCAGCTGAGGTCGAAGCTCGTGGACCAGGTTTGCAACGGCATTCAGTTCGCGCCACCGATCGAAGGTGGCAGATATGTACTTGATCGTGCTGAAGTCCTCGACAAAGAGGACAATCACAGATGAGAACGGCAACACGAGGCGAACATACGCCACGTCCAGAATGTCTTCTTCTCGCGCCGAAGTGAACGTCATCGACTGCGTCGGGAGCCTTTGATTTGCGTTGGCCTGCTGCAGCTTTCTGTTCCTGGGGCCAAGATCACCTTCGGCGATGACTAAGGGTACTGCCTCGCGTGCAGAGGGTCCGTGCGTATGGATGGACGCAAACGAGTCCGGGCTGCATCGTCCGACCGTTTTGCGAAATGACATCCTCAGCAAAGCCGAGTCCTTGAAGGCCCGACCAAGGAAAAAGAGCAAGGATAGCTGTTGGCTCGAAGGGCTCGTCAAGTCTTTCAGCAGCTGGCAAAACCGGCCGGTATCGTGCAGTAGATGGGTGTTGCAACCAGCTCTCGTTAGAGCCAGCCATGAAGTGTCCTTGTGTGACATTCCCTTGAATATGTGGTAGACCATTAACCGGGAGAGAGTAAAATGTGCCGCATTCAGATGATGAGAAACTCGATGGACGGGCTCTGTCATCTTATGAAGGTGAGCCGGATCGAGTAGTTGCGGTTTACAGCTGGAAATAGGCTCGTATCCCCCGCATGAGATGCTTAGTCTGGCGTCACTATTGGGAGTGATGGTTACTGCGGGCTAAGCTTGTGCTCAATCCGCCATTCAGCGCATGGCGATTTGGAGACAATCGTAATTAGGTCTTCTCTCCATCATGGAGTTAGATACCCGCAGGGGCGTAACCGTCTTCCGTGATTGTTTACGTTGAGTCAGAGCTCAGCCTCTGATTAGAGAACTCGAAACTGCGATATATGTCAAACATGGAACGCGATGTTTTCGAACCAAAGCACGTCCAGCTCTGCGCTCTAATAGCTACGGGATGAGGTTAGATAACAGTCTTCCGTGTTTTACGCGCTAACGCATTTGGGAAGGCCAGAGCCAATTACCACGTCTCCCAACTATGTAACTAACATTGATCACCATCATAAGGGAATATGCTACCGCGTCCATAAGCAGGAAGTCCGTTGCAGCGCGCCCTGCGCGTTTGTTCCCTCATCGGTCGTGTAGCATTAATGAACGCTCTTCGCCCTGCTGCATGACCCCCCAATCAAAGGCACGGTATCGCAAGCCCGTGCACTCACGCTGTCACCAGTCTGTTCTGCTCCATCTGCTCCATCCGTCCTGTCAGCTCAGCCAACATCTTCGCAAACGAGGGCACCTGGTGGAGGTTGCCATGGCTGACATCTCCATCCGAGTCGTAACCCGACTTGAAGAGAGGCTCGTCCTGTAAGCGAAGGCCTTTCATGGTGTCAGTCAGAACGCGCTCCTTTCTTTCGAGCTTTTGTCCCGACATCTGGTACCATGCCCTCACGTTGTCCTTTGTAACGGCCACTGTCCAGACTTCATTGACATGACCCCGCTTTACCCATCTTGCGTTCGTTCCTCCGCTGCTGCCATCATAGATGAGGATGAAGTCGATCGGATCTCTCTTGTACGTGCGGCCTGGGCTTCTGTACACTCGAGCTATGCCGAGGATGGCACAACGGGACTGGTCGAGACCTTGCAGCCAGTCCCTGCCCGCAACGTCCATCTCCTTCTTGTCGACGGATGACATGTAGTTCTTCAGAGCGCCTTTCTCAAGGAAGCTGGATGCTACAAGCTCGAACCAGGAAGTGTTGTTCTCGCCCGCTGCTTTGAGAAGCAAGCGATGACAGTCATTCTTCCCGACTCGAAACGTCATCACACCGCTGATGGCCATGCGCTGCCCGTTGTGGTCCGCGTAGCCTGTCTCGGTCTTGACCTGCATAGCCGTCATGCCGTCTACCATGATAGTCTTGGCTTGATGCACGTGGTCATCGTTGTCGTTATTCAATGTCTGGCCGCTACCACCGCCGCCATTGTCGCGGTTGCCTCCATCACTTTCCCTTCCAACCCCGCCGCCGCCGCCGCCAGCACCGCCTTCTCCTCCAGCCCCTCGTTTTGATCCACCCGTGCGTATGTGGCGGGCCTGGGAGCCTGAGTGGTTCAAGAGCACTGCATCGTCAAAAGCCCACTCCTTTGGGTAGCGTTTCTGTTGCAAAAAGCTTCTCAGCGCTGTTCGACCGTCTTCGATGCGTTGGCTCACACCCGGGACGTTGGACGTCGAGGACGCGTTAAGCATGTACCTCAGGGCGTCGTAATGAGCCTTCAGCGTCTTGACGTCGATCAAGGAATCGTTCTCTGCCCGTCTTTGAACTTTGTTGCTTTGCCGAATAGTAGCGTTAATCTGCTCGATCTCATTCTCGGCTTCTCTGAGCTTGACATTCCTCTCGTCAGATAGGTCCAACTTCTTCTCGATCTTCTGCTGACCGTTTCTGCGAAGTACAGGGTTGCCTTGATCATCGAACACGGCGCTGTCGATGTATATCTCAGAAGTCCTCGCAATGACCTCGAGTATGTCGGTTGCTTTGATATAATGGAAAGCTCTGACGTTCTGCGACGCTCCTGGTACCGGCACGCTCTCCGGCACCCCATCAACCCACTTGCGCTCATTTGCAGACCAGAAGTCACCGGGTAAGGGTTGCCCTGGTTTTCACTTGCACATTTGCCCGTGGTAGTGCTCGAAGTCATCCTGTAAGACAATCTTTCCCGCCGTTGCGAGGTCTTGTGGTGTCAGTCTAAGCACTGCGTGACAAGACGATGTAGGGTGCAAAACGTACATTCGTATACCTGCTCCCGCTCAGGCTGCCCGTCGAACCAGGCAAGCTCCTCATACGCTTCCCTCCATCCCTCAGCTAGCCTGTGCGGCGCGGGGAGGTATTTGCGGTCAACACCCAACGCTTTGCACGCGTCACCCTTAGTTGAGTGCTTGTTAAGCTTTCCAAGGCGGTCGGCAAGCTTTCGCGCCTGCTCTTCTAGCACTCTGTCGGCCTTCTCCTGCTCGCGCACGTCTGTCATCCCTACGTCTTGCGGCGAGCTAGACTCAACGTCGTCTTGGTCGGTGTCAGGGCTGCCATCTTGATCGGCTTTGCGCTTCTTCTGGGAGTGGAAGAGATCCATGTTTAAACTTATCGAAATCTGCCTGTCCTATCTTTGAACGATGCTAAAGGTATCAACACTCTCAAGTCGGTCAAGCAATCCTGTATCTTTCTTCGTGCCGCACTGCTAGGTGCGAGCTTAAGTACAATGCTTATGAGAATCTCGAAGCCCGCTAGATAGTGGTCTGGACGAACGTTGAACCGAACATAGATCCAACGGGCGCTTAACATAGGCGAGGAGCATCGTGGAGCGCTTCGTGCACATATACGTTATGCTTTGCCTGTTGAAATTTGGCTGATTGGTTGGGAGAGATGTGTAAATGTTCCGAGAGCTGACTCCCCTCTGCAGAGCTGCTTGAATTACAGTAAGATGCAAATTGCTCACATGAGGGGAAATGTAGGAAGGCGCTCCTTAGGCCAAAAACAATTTGATGGAGTGGGACAATGTACGAGGTGGCAAAGAAGATTGTCTGTACTGTACTGCAGTCTCACAGCTCGCTTTTTGGCGACTTTGGGCAGAGGTCTCCTCCGATGTGCCCAAAGCATGTCAGCTGCTCACAGTAGCACCAACTTAAGAGGGCGACACATCTCCCAGCTTTTGCAACATCGCCACCGCGCAATCAGACAAGCGTCTAGTCTAGTTTGAGCAGCTTCCGTGAGCCGTGCGTTCTTTGCGACCATGAGGCGTCTAGTTCGGGTCAGTGCGGCGTTGCCAAGCTCGCCATTCTCGGAGCTAGCAATGCCCTCAAAGCTTCTGTGCGATCCCTCCGCGACTGCATACGGTGTCGTCTCAAGAGAACACTTCAACAGAGCTTTGTGCCTCTTACCTCTCATGGTGCAAATACGACACAGATGGGAATGACGTTGTTGCTCCGGACCTACGTCTGCGGCCTTGCAGAGGCCTCCGGCTTCATTGTGTACAGTAGGAACCACCCAGCTTGGCTTCGCACACCATATGTAATTGAGGGACGACATCTACGTTGGAAATTGCTTGCTTGGAAGGCCGCTTAGTTATCTTTGCATTAGGGTTGAATCTGTGCGTACCGCTCTATCACGTGATTCTGGGTAGGGCCTTTTGCTTCCCAGGGACGGATGTTACTGCAACAGACTAACGTTATATCTGTGTCTGCTGGGTGGGGCCTCAAAGAACCAGCGAATTTGAGGGAAAATCTCAGATCCGAAGGATAGCAGGTGAATGGATCACCGACAACATTCGATAATAAAGTTAGGTCTTGTGGAGAACAACGAGCTAGCACTGGGTCCCGTCCGGTTTGGGCTGAGCCTTGGCTTCGCGCACCCTTGGTCACGATAACGCCCATCGCACGACTCCTGTAACATGTACTCTTAGGACAAACACCTTCGACGAGAAGCTATGCCGTACATCATCGCTGAAAGCGTGGTAACAAACGGCTTTCCGAGAGAGCCTGACAACGTAACTCTTCTCCGTACCTCACACAACGCGACCAAACTTGCGCCCGTACATCGCCGGCAAGCGCATAGCGCAGCAGAGAAGAAACACTGCGATCTCAACGTCTGCTTGTCTCTCACTTCTTCCCACCACCTCCACAAGACCAGAAATTGACAGCATCGCAGTTACAGTGTAAAGCGAAGCGAGGCCGATGAAAGTCCCTACGGCCTCCCAGTTGCTACACCGCGGGGTCAGCTTTGACTCTGGTTCCAGCTAGAAGGTCCTGCTCACATGCCAAAACTCTCTTTTACCAGCACGTCGTTGACTTTGTCGTCCATAGATGCTTGTGCGAGCCAGATAACGTCGGGATACTGAACAGGAGAGAACAGACCTTCGAGAAAGACGTGCACAGTCGGATACAAGCGGGGTCTAGAGCTCTAATTAGGGTAACTGCCAGATGGATATCCGAGAAAGCGTAGGAGAATCGGCACGACGAGGCAAGTTCTCCGTCATATATAGCTTCCCCTGCGGCACAGTAGCTTGTTCGTGCACTCCAACGTTGTTACTTGGTACGACTGAACATAAGCGCGGGAGGGGGTTACCGTGCACGTCAGCTTCACCAATCCACCCTGTTGGCTTGTCGGCCAACCATCAACCAATCACCTTGGGACTCACTGGTCAAAGCCTCGAGAGCATGAAGATTATCTGCTCAGGGTCACTGATGGGTCCTAGCAAGCAATGGACGTATTGGAAACGACTTCAAGCTCTATCGTCTAGAAGTGGTATTGCGACCTCTCAGCTGTCTAGTCTCGTAGCACCGTCGACACGTTCGACGTCAGTGATATAGTTCCAGCTCGTTGTAACGTGCGTAGCCACTGCCTGGCAACAATCCCGACGTGCGCCTCACTCTTGAGCCAGATGGTACGTCTCGGCCACTGCAAGATGTGTTGGTTCCGGGTTAGACACCTACATCGACCCTGGACGGTTCAGTGGACCATTTCGACGCCTCCCCCCCTTCCGGATGCGTGGAAGCAGTCAAGTCAAGACGATGACCTGGAACATACAATCTGTGACAACGGATGATCTACCAGCGGGAGTAGCGGCTCTGAGTGGGAAGTGGTGGGACCCGAGCATACTGAGATCCAGTCTTGTCTTCAACATTGCGCATAGAGGACGCCGAGGACTATGAAAGCACAGACTCCAGTGCTAAGCTGCTACTTTCAGATGGAGCAGCCTTGACCGAAGCACCAAGCACGAAACAGCATTGAGACACATTTTCGCCAGGTATACCTTGTCCGTTGTGACTACTTGCCCGGAAACTATGGAAAGGTTAAGGACACTCCTTACGTGTATCGGCAATTTGTGCATTCGTGTTCCATCAAATAACTTAGCTACTACGGATATGCTCCAAGGGAGGTCTAGTGTTGGCTTGCCAAAGGAGAAGTGAGGGGCCAATGTCAGTGTATTACAACATCAACGCGAGTTGAACAGCTAGCCGGCAAGATCATCCTTCGTGCAAGTCTCGTAACATCTGACAATGCGACGACTGTGGCCGTGTTGGTTCCTTCGGTTAAAGTGGCCGGTCCAGTCTGGTAGCTTGGAGTGATTCCGAAGTTATCGTCAAACGGAATGAATCCGTTCTGGACCCGGCGCCATCGCTATTGGAATTCGCGCTCTAGCTCTGTGCTATCTGCGTACCTACGCGCTTGGGCAATGGATGTTGGTTCGTGACCTGGCCTCCTCCGAGTCCCACAGGGGATCTGGGTGTCCGGATGATGTAGGATAGCCTCGACGACCGCTTCTCTCCCGGTTTTTACAGCATACCATAGAGGCAGTCGACCTTCCACATCTGCCAGGTTGACGTTAACGTCAGAGCTTTGCAGTAGTAGTTGGATAGTGTTTTTCTGCCCTCTCTCTGCAGCCCAAGAGAGTGCCGTGCGGCCACAGTCATCGCACCGATTCGGATCGACATCTCGCCTTTCGAGAAGGAGCTTTGTGTTGTGGTCACGGCCATGCGCAGCAGCGTACATCAGCGGTGTCCGTGATCGACAATCGGCTAGATCAGCTTGAACGACCTGATGTTCTAGCAGCAACGAAACGATACCCTGGTGAGTTTCAGCTACGGCGTAAGAGAGCGCAGTACGGCCTTCGTTCATATCCCCCATATGCCGAGCGTTTACGTCGAGGTCATCTCTGCGAAGAAATAGCCTCACGACATCTTGGTGTGCACCCAAAACTGCCCAGATTAACGCTGATGGAAAGCCGTTGTCCTCGTGGTTCGGTCTGATCCCTGGCATTTGCAAGAGCAACTGCGCCACAGCTTCGTGACCCTTCCGCGCAGCACATGGAAGGGGTGAAAGGCCACAGAAACAATAGCCGGTAGAATAATTCAAGTCCATGTCTGTCCGACACGACAGTCTCTCAACAATCGTCTCGTGTCCAGCACACGCAGCGAGTGCAAGTGCGTTCTGCAGAGATTCTGCAGCTCTCCTACTGCTGTGCTCTTGATCCCATGCCTTGAGTGCGATCAGCAAGGTTCGCTCGTGTCCTGCACGGGCGGCCCATGCGATCGGCTTAGACGGTTCTCGTCGATACAAAGGGGCAATTAGGCGCTGGAAAGAGTCTTGACATGTTTGCGCAAGATTAACAGCATCTTGAAGGGGTAAGTGACCGGTGATCATCAACTGCAGTTCAGTTGGTAGATCCAGCAACATCCTTCTTGATAACGTCTCCAGATTGTATGACTGAAGATCTTCAATGGAAACATCTGTTCCTTGGAAGACCGAAGTCACCCTAGACGCAGGCCAGTCTACTTTAACCAAAGTACGAAATCGAGGGGCCCAACGTCGATATATGTCTATCTTTAGACACACCACGGTTTGGCAGAACGTCATCGAGAAAAAAAGGTCCGCGATTACGCTAGAACGGGACATTGCTCTGACACTTGACTGTTCTTGTAGCAGTACTATCGAAAACGGTAATTTGATACCCCAACACGCGCTTAGCACTAGACTAGTTATACCGTATGTGGAGTCAAGCGACCCTGCCCGAGTCCTCGCAACAGCATTAACGGTGACTGTTGTTCTTCAGGAAAACGTTGCAGCATCCCATCACCTCGTCAACTATCGTCGAAATGACCGCCTGCGAAGAGGATCGAAAGCTACTCTTCGGTTTTGGTAATGTGACCGCAGACGAGAGCTCTCTCTACAGAGACTGGACTCCGCTGGATAGCCCTCTTCCTCGCAGAGAGGACGAATTCTGGTTCGATAGGGGACGACACCATCGAAGTTGGTACAAGGTCTACAAGCGAGCCAACGGCTCTAGTCTTGATCGCAACTCCAACCCTGTGCTTACCATCAAGTGGGCTAGCAAGACAAGAGCGGAGTGCTAACAGGGCGACGCGCAGATCGGAAGGTGGAAGCACAACATTGTTGCTTTCATGCCTTCAACCTTCTCCTTTACGGGTGAATGCAGCCTTCGGGGGGACGTTGCTGTCAGATGCCGATGGTTTCCGATCAGAAGGCAGTTTAAATGGGCAGGAACAACCTACACTTGGAAGATGAACAAGTCAGGTGACTTCACTTTGCACAAGTCGAACAATGACGCTGGCGAAGCAATCGCTTGGTATCGTGACGGGCATCTCACCGTATCCGACAGGGACATTCCTACACCTTTAGCTGTCGTGACTTGCATAGTCGCTATCGAATATACATGAGGTCGGCACCGAAGACATTAATGCTTCTCGAGGCACTCTGTATGATGTGTGTGCCTTTTTTAAGTCCTTTGCAGCGACTCTGACTGGCCTTGCAGAACTCCTCACGAGTGGCGCACTTCATGCTCAATGCCCCTCTGACGGCCGCTCCCTTGAGTCCGATGCCTTCACCAGGACTTCGCAGGGCCGAGTTTCATAGCCACGAAGGTAAGTACTCCTCCTGATGTACGCTTTGGCGATGAGCGTGTCGTGCTTGCCTGTTATGACAGCACGTTGCGTCTGTCCAGAAACGCTAGCGACAGCTTCTCCGTAAGAGTATACATTAATTCTAACTTACTCCAGGGTCAGCGGATGAACCCAACAGACGAGTGGTGCCAAGTTTGGGCATGACACCCGCTCTAGGTCGACCCTGGTGGCTACGTAACGTTACTGCGCCTGCGATGTAGGTCAGTCCAAAAGAAGCTCGTCGGTCCGCGCCAACGTACAGCGAACCATCGGAAGTCCACCAGCTCGGTCTAGTCCACGCTCTGTCCATAGTGATTGTGTGTGTCATGACATCGAACAGCCGCGCCCCAGGTTCTCGGTTCCTAGCAGAATGTTGGATGCAGGAATACATAAAAGGGAACACTCTCGAGCTAGGCGAGTGCAAGTTATAAACCGGGGGGTGGCCAGGGGTTGTATCTGCTAGGTTGCTCGCTTCATCTTGGTCAAAATATATACGGTGACAAGTATGAATGGCGACTGGAGTCTTTTTCAGACAGGCGACACGGCGATAGGAGTCCCTGCACCGTCCAGCCAGTCCAAGTATGGCCCTCAGCTGGCTCTCTGCGAACGCTTCTTGTGACTTGATCCAGTGTACATGCAAGTCGGCGTACCGGGCCATCGTATTGTTCATGTTTGCGCGATAATAGTGGGCTGCTTTTTGGGCGTCCTCGAGCGCCGTCGAAATGGAGGAAATGTCCTCATGTAGTGATCGAAAGGTCTCGGAGGCGGCCCACGATTCTCGGATCGGCGTGTCTGTAGATTGATACATAGTTTCTGACAGCAAATCAGCTTTGAGACACCTACTCGCTACAGGCTCAACTGATGTGTGATTAAGATGAAAGATCTTTGCGCATGATTGACTATCGCCACTTTCTGTAGCATCTCGAAGTCCTTCTAGCAATCAAGCTTTCCACTATGAAACCGGCCACCCTTGCTGTTGCGTTTCGAGTCCTTAGCGCTTCCACTAAATCTGCAGCCGTCGTTTGTTGCTTTCTTTCAGCCACTTCACAGCGCGGCAAACGTCTAAGCGCCCGAATCCTTCACTGAGGATACCACCTTCTCAGAAACCTTGCTGCCTGACCTGAGAACTCTAGACGAACCGGCCTTCCTCTTTCCTCCTCAGTGCTTCGAGCCTCGCCATTCTCCGTCATGTAGATATAGCAGCGCATGGTCCGAGCTAGAAGCCGCCCGCCCAGGCAATGTGAACGACGGAGCGGACTACAGAAGGCACACTCATACACGTGCACCCAATATTCATGCACCACTAGCTCCTCCGAGAATGTAGGTCGGCGTGAGTATAGTGTCACAGGGTTCAAGCGAAACCTAGTCGACTTCATGAGAGCTCTTCTGCCATGTCGGCAGCTGTGCATTCAGCAGTATACCCTTGTCCCTATGTTGCATGAAACGGATCATTCACAAAAGGGCTGTGCTCAGAAAGTGCCCTGCCCCTTCCGGGAGCGTATATAAAGAGAGGCGGGGTAATCTACTTTGAGTCATACAGGGACATCTGCTCTCGGAGATCCATCCTTGGTCATCGCTCCAGCCGGCCTCTAGTGTACTCTCTTCATCTTTTCATGGCCTACAAATCGTTCATACGAATACTGCCAGCGTCGGTTCTCTGGATGCAAACAACGCAGGCAGACGCTCCGTGGTATCCCCCCGGTCACTCTGGTGATCTCGCCGCGCGTTTCTGTAGAGACTCGCTGTGGGCGAAACCATGTTACGATTCCTGGGCGCCTGCCGGTGTTTGCGTTGCTTTTGGAGACCTAGTCACGAAAGAGTGGTATGATGCCTCCCAGCCCATCTACTACAACATCAGCACAAGGCCACCCGTAGTGAGATCCTTCTCCCCGATCAACAACGACGACGAAGTGCTATGTGCTCTATTCGGGTTAGTCGGCCTCGAAGAAATTAGGAATTCTAGTCACTGATAGTGTGTAGAACCGATGACTGCAGCTTAGATGAACCTGATCTTGCAGCGTATGAGTACGTGAGCCCTGGAACCGCCGAGATCCGCCTTGTCGATCATGTCGGACAGGCATTCCTTCCCGCTGCGTATGCTTGTTGCCAACAGGGAAACGAGACGTATCACTCGAACATGCGTAACGGCACTCTCCCAAGATACGAAGCAGCCTCCATAACGACTAGTAAGGCAAGGCCATCAGTCGCTCCATCGACCACGACACCTGCAACAACAGACTTGGTTGGTGCGATACCACCTTTCCCTTGCTTAGATCGGTGTTTGGGTTCTTGTATGCAGAGTGCCTTTACCAGTTCGAAGCAGTGTTCGGAAACGTGCGCAACGGCGATGATCAGGCCCCGCGAAGGAGCTCAAGCCGCGGCGACGCATACCAATAACGGCTGAACAGCACATCGGTACTACGTTCTTAGCTCGAACCCTTGACACTCTTTAGATACGTGTATTAAAAGCATACTTTCTCATCAAGCACAGGTACAGCTTCCTGTATTTTTCGAATAAACTTTTTACACGTCAGATATTGTTCATATCCATAAAATTCATAAAAGACACCTTTTCGTTGGACAACAATTCCTCCAAAGTTGAGCCCTCAAGGTTCGACTTGACAATCTGGCTAATTTCGGCGCCCATTTGGTGACGCGAGGTTGAGGTTGAGTTGTGGAATGGGCGCCGGTTTTGCCAAAGCCTGATCTCGAAACGTGCCACTCACGCTAGCACCAAACCGATCATTGATGAGAACACGCTCCACTCATTCATCGTATCGGCTTGTGAGAAGACACCGTCGTATTTGAATTCTTCGCCGTACTGCTCGGCTACGAAGAAATTGGGGTAAGGCTGAACCCCTCGTCCACATGCTCCGCTTGATAGAGGATCAGTACAGCTGCACTGTTGGTATGATGGCGTAAACAATTGCATGCAGCTACCGTGCGGCACCTGGCCTCCCGAATACTGGCATCTGACTTCCGCAGCATCCGAACCATTACTCGCAGGAACTTCGAATCGCAAAATGGCGAGAAGCAAAAGGTGCTCCTGGCCCACAATCAGATATTCAATGACCCTGGTTTTAAGGAAGAGTATAATGGCGCGTGGGCCAGGACAGAAGGAATATTGTGTCAGGGGTTGCCCAGCGAGGTATGGAAATTCGTCAATATTTTTGCCAACCCGTCATATATCCCGACCCAGCTTATCAGCCACAGTAATGGAACAGCTGTGCCAGGATCATGCATTTTAGTGACCTGCAAGGCATACCAATCGGTGAGTCGCCAATGACTTCATTGTCTCACGAATTCACCTAACGTCCCGCGCAGTTCCCGGTTCTCCGTTCGTTAGTTAATGGTTATCCATCAGGACTTCCACTTACCATCTTGGCATCAATCATTCCTTTCACTCTTGCGTTAATTGGAGCATATCCGAACTCGTTCAAATGAAGACCTATTGATTAAGTAACGTTAATTGCACGCAACTCTGACGGCCGTAATCTG
>JAWDJW010000033.1:0-17191 GCA_033119265.1 Coniosporium uncinatum
TCGTAGCCCTTGACTACGTACTTCCCAACTTCGCCAACTTCACCACACCCGATCTCTTCGTCTCAGGCCCTAACTTCGGCACGAATCTCGGTCCTTTCTTGTACACCCTCTCCGGCACCATGGGGAGCACATACTCCGCCATCGAGCGCTCCATCCCCGGCATCGCCTTCTCCGCCTCCAACTCCGAGATTGCCTACACAAACATCACCAACACTACCAACCCCGCCACCTACGCAGCGCAGGTCGCCGCCGACATCGTCCAAGGCATTCTGGAGGCCACGCCCGAGGGCCAGGCCGTGCTGCCCCTAGGCTACGGCATCAATGTGAACATCCCAGCGCTCAACGACACATATCAGTCTCCCCCTGTCGTCAAGTCCCGCCTTACAGGCAATGCAGATGTCGACATCGCCGTCTACAACGCCACGACGGGGACTTTCAGGTACGCTAACATCGAGCCGCCTGCCGCGGGAGTGAATCAGTGTATCAATGGTGATTGCTCGCTACCTGGCGAGACATATGTTGTGGAGTCTGGCATGACGAGCATCAGTGTCTATACGGTCGATTATGATGCGCCGGCCACGTACACGACGGATCTGGTTTTTGATAAGTTTGACGCCTTTGCCGTGGGTGGAAACGGCACATCCGGGTCGGGGTCTGGGTCCGGTAGAGGCTGGGGTGGGAAGTGGGGGAATCCGGGCAAGGGGTGGGTTAGGAGGAGTGTAGACTACCGTCATTCGTAAGTAGTGAAGCACTGCGACTGTACATAAATATATGCGATGAATCAATTCGTACATACTGATCATCCAATTATGCTGTGTCCAGTATCGTATCGCTCAATTCGTGAGAACTCGTGACGTTTGCGAGAAGTGCATGGTCACCTACTTTATCATTCCACCAAAGTCCTTATGTCCATCAAGATAAAAACCTCCTTACTTACAACACCAAATGAGCTCATGTGTCTTGCGCAGCGGCAACATCTCACGTAGAAACGAAGCTGGTCACGTGCGGTAGTCCCCGGCTTCCCAATCTGGCGACGCTTCATAGTGCGTCTTCAGCTCAACCTCATCACTAGGTACCTATTCCTTGACAAGACACGCCCTTTCTGACCTCCCAGTGTGACATCTGGAAAATCAGCTTTGTCTTTGCAGCACTCATCGCATATGTCAAGCAGCGTTCGAGTATTAGATCAGACTTGCACAGCGCGATACCCGGCGGCTACTATCGACTTACATCTCTTACGATCTCTCCTTCACGACCGCAGCACTCAACTTCATTTCTAAGACCTAATACCTCATCATAACAGTGCTTGAATACACTCACTTGCGGCATATGCATATCATCCATCATCTTGTTCGGTTATCCTAGAGTTCAATCAATGAATCGACGGAGTTGCAAAAACGGACAAATGCCCGGACGTGACCGAAAGTTTCGAAGGCGAGCAACGCGATTCGCGGTTCCATATGTTCCTACGTCGCGTCTCATACATTCCCCGCAGATTGGACGAGTTTGGACTAATCTTTGAGAGCCTGTCGTCCTCAAGACATTACGCCACGCCAAATGCTTCCATAGCAGGTCTACTCGAAGCCTCTGGCATCAGTGTGCTCGCTCGGATCGTCCAACACATCTAGCTCAAATTCCTGATCTCTCTCCGACCATGCAATTGCTCCAATATGATCGCATTTGATCAAAGCACTTTTAGCTGGTCCCGCACCGGTGTTGTGCCCCCACTGTGTGTCCGCGGGGTCATTGTCCATGACCTCTTTACACACAGTCGGCCCGCCCTTGACGGCAACGTACATGGACATCTCGTTGAACTGATTTTCGCAGTTCTTGTCGTTGTACAAGTGGAGCGTGCAACGGGCACCACCGGACCTTACGCTCTTGGGATCCTGGCGAAATTTGAACGACTGAAACGGCTTCGTATGGAATCTCTCCTGTGTCGATGCGGTCAGTCCTGGCATTTACTGCGTTGTGAGAAGGATTGGGGGACCACCTACGCAGTGGCCCTCTTTCATGCGTTCGATTTTATAGTGACACTTGCCGCATTTTGACTCGTCACAGGCTGTCATTTCACCCTTGTACTTGGGCTTCTTCTTGGCTTCGGCGGTGGGCGAGAGTCTGCCGCGATCAGTCAATAATCGTTTGACAATGTGTTATCAAGGGTGAAACTAACAGACATACGAGCGCAATGGCTACGCCAACGAGGTACAGAAGTCTCATGGTGGTGGTTGAGCGAGCCGGATGCGTTCAATGCTCTTCTGACGTTGTGGTTGCAGGAAGTAAGAAGGATCGGAAGATGTCTGGAAGACCGACAGAAGAGCCTCTTATCCCTCTCCGACTGACGAAGAGCCATGACCGCTTCCATTCTGCTTTCGAACGAATAGAGCTCAACGATCCGTAGAAGGAATTCGTTGGACGGCCCGCCCGCCTTACCGTTGGAAAGCCGTTGCACGACCTCGTAGTTTCCCCACACTTCCATGGCGAACCGCTCAACGTGTTGCCGGTTACCGGAATCTCTACAAGCACATCTGCGGCCGATTATGAGACTTGAGAGACCAAACAGCGCAAGTAGTGTCTCAGAAGAGCTCAACGTGTTGACCAACATCTGGATGCACTGGCATCAACGGACCAAACAGTACAGCACATGGTCATTTCCGGACATCGCCTACCCTACCTACTCATAGTTGACTTGAAGAGTAGACATGATCGCAGATACAGTCCCGCCATGGTCTTGATGTATATCCTTGAGCATCAAGCAATTTGATGTATGTACAGGGAAAAGCGCCAGTTCTCTGCATGCACCTGCAACAGCGACTTCTAACATCGCAGATACGGAGGCTTCGACATACCGGGCCTTCCCATGTCCAACCCACCGCACCGGCTCCCTTCCATTGGATCCCTGGCTGGCGCAGTACTCAAGGGTACGGAAACGGGCGCCACAGGCGCAGCATTTCGAGGCGCGGAAAGGGCGACCTTCATGGCGCCGTGTGAGTGAGGTTGCGACTCGTCCACCTGAGCAGCAGGGACAGGAGCCAGAGGTGCCATGCCAGGCCTGCACATATTAAGACCACCGCATCGGCTTCCTGCCATCGGGTCGGTAACTGGCCTAGTGCTTAGTGGTGCAGCGACGGGTGCTACAGCCGCAGCAGGCCTCTGTGGAATCGGAGCAGCAGCAAGATCAGCACCCGCACCAATTCCTATGTCATCTGCAGCAGGAGCTTGAGGTGCAGTTGCGGGTGCAGCAGATGCCGGCACCGGCGTCGGCCCAGGCGCAGGTTGCATACCCTCTTCCTTCGCATTCGGCGCAAACACAATCGCCCACTGCGCCATCTCGCCACCCATGCCACCACCACCATGTCCACCATCAGCGTGACCATCGACTTCTCCTCCAGCCTCGGCGTGACCGCCCATTCCACCTCCGCCACTGTGAGCAGCAGAGTTGTATGAGGACGTCATGGTCAGGTAATCTCCGGCCTTGACGAAGATGGGCTTGTTGCACTGGGACATGCCTGTGATTGTTTCGGTGGCCTGACCGCCATCGACGAGACCTTCATTACCGTACTGGGCTTGGGAGACGCAGATGGGCGCGGCTGGGGGCGCGGAGTTCAGGTGCAGGATCATTGCTTCGCCGCCCGAGTGGAGATGGCCACCTGTTTCCATGTCAGCATGTCAACCCGTCTTTCCAATACTTTCTGAGAAGAACCATGCTAGCGCGCAGAGAGAAGGATGAGAGATGGAGGGTACACTCACGAGCGGAAACAATAGCCCCATCCGTCAGCACCGGAAACCGCTGACTCGTCGTGTTCCCGTCCATGTTCAACCGCGTACTCAGACTACACCCCTGCACATTCAAGAGCGCCCCATGCACATCTACGCCAACATTCCCAGGTACGTACTCCATGTCCATTGTCACATACACATCCACCGGGCCCTCATTATAATTCACCAAGTCCACATTCGCCGAAAACACATCCAAGGCGCCAATATGGAATCCACTATCGAAATTCCCATCCTCACTCGTGTAAAGCTTATACCCGTTCCCATTGTCCTCCCCGACGCCCAAAAACCTCGTCCCGCCCACCCCACCCAATATATCACCCAACCTCGACGTAGCTTCCACCTTCCCATCCGCAGTCGGGCACTGCGAGACGAAGGCCTTAGTGCGCTTCGTGGCGTCAAAGGAGAGGATGTGGTGGACGTAGACGTTGTGCTTGAGCGCGTCGGAGCCGTTGGCCATCTGCAAACCGATTGTGCCGCCGAGGACGGTGCAGGAGGTGCAGAGGCCGTCTGTCCAGCGGGAGATGAAGGCTTGGCCTTTGCGGTCGAGCGAGGGCATGGAGCCGGAGGGTTTGGGTTGCTGGGGCTTCGTCAGTCAGTGTTTACGTCTTTCTTTTTCCCCCTCGGTCAGCGTTGGTGCTGCTACAGCGGCCTGCCGATGGGAATCGTCGCAGCGACAGGTGGCGAACGTACGTCGTGGCCGGCGAGCGTGTAGGGGCCCCAGCGGGTCAGGGTGCGCTTTGCGCCTGCGCGCAGCTTGGGCTCGAGGTGCTTGACGCTTTCGGACTTCATGACGGCGTTGCTACGTGCAAAGCCGCTGAGTTGCGGGGCGGCCATTGCCGCTACTGGCAGCATGGCTAAGCTGGAGAATTTCATGGCAGTAATAGTATTTCGATGATGGTGGTGACTGGTGAGTGACAAACAAAACAGTTGGGCGGGAAGATCCCATATGTAGCAGCGTACCGATAGTGGGATACACTAGCTTGCAGACAGAGACAGATAGATAGATAGACGGTGGCGTGCTGCCGCTGCATGTAAGTGCTAAGACCTGTAGATAAACAGTGATGGAGAACTTGACGCTGTCGGAGATAGATTGGTCTGACCCGGATATCGCACTGTCTTGAACGACAGGTCAGAGTCCGCCTAAATCAATCTGTTCCTCATCATAAGCCTTACCATTCCGATTCTGTTTGTACAAGCTGTGAGTGGGAGTCGCGGGAGGAAATCCAACAACTGATGCACAATCACTCACAGAGGACAGTCTCTTGCTCATCGTAATGGATTGATAGTATTTTAGAAACCCACTGGACCGCCTCGCCCATCAGCCGTCATGGTACGTAGTCATGCTTTCTCTTGACTTTTTGAAAGCGAACAGCTCGGGGTGTCGGATTCGTGAGGCCTGATGGAACGACGCAGCTAAGCTTTTTCCGCCGGAGTGGAACATGCAGGTACTTGCAAATGGCTGCCGACGGCACGTCGAAACGCCAAGGTAACGGTAGGAACGGAATGTGCCACGCTGTACGAGATATATTACCCATGGTGTGATGACGCAGATGGTCCGTTGTGCGCGCACCAGTAGCTAATGTGAGATAGCGCGAGAGCGCCATGATAGGCTCTTCGGCTGTCTGATAAATTCGAGTCCACGTAAGAAGAAACCGTCATGGGATGGTTTACAGTGGCATACCAGCACGTGCTCGGGTCGAGGAGACGATATGAGGTGTTCAAAAGGGCAACGCGGAGCGAATGGAGGTATGTCGTGGCCATCATACAGGCTTTGGCTCCTGGTGAACGTCCTCGACCTCGTCAATGTACCTTACCTGGCCAGAGTCCTTGCCGAAGCTGTCGCTCGCCATCTGCTCCAAGCTCAGTCCTCTGGTTTCTCGGAGGAACAACCAGGAGCCCAGAGCACTTACGGCATCGAAAAGGCCCCAGAGCAAGAACGTACCCCCAGGCCGTGTTAGCTGGTGGAGTATGCGCTGCAGATAGGTCCTTACCATCCCAAATTGGTGATCATGTACGGCGTAGCAACAGAGAAGACGAAGTTAAAGAGCCATTGACTGGACACACCAATCGCGATACCAGGTTCTCGAATCCTTGTCGGAAAGATCTCCGAGACGAACGGCCACGGTAACGGCCCCCAAGAGAAATTGTAGGCAATGACGAACAGGTAGATGAGCGCCACAGTAGCAATGCCACCGCTGGTAATGTCGCCAGACGCCGGTCTTGGAACGTCCGTCACTACAGCCGCCGTGGTGATCTGGCAGACCGCCATGAAAGCAGCGCCCCATATCAGAATCTGCTTGCGGTTGATATTCTCCGCAACGAAAAATACAAACGTGCCACAGGCGGCGACCTTGACAGCACCGAAGATGCCAGTCAGAAGAAGCGAGCGCGTCTGGTCGTTGCCAATGAGCAGCTTGAAGTACTGCGGGCCGAAGTATGCGATTGCGGTGGCTCCTGTCGCTTGCTGCGCTGTGAAAATCGCTACCGCGGTGATGACTCGCTTCAGATGAGACCATGGCGCGTAGAGCTCTTTGAAGCTGAACCCTTCTCTTTCACGAGATTCTTGTTCTGCGCCAGCACGGATCTCTTCCATCTCAGTTTCGGTTGCAGCACTGGAGTCTGCGCGTATCCATTGCAATGAGCGCCATGCTTCTTCGTGTCGTCCCTCAGCGGTCAGCCAGCGGACAGACTCCTTAAGTGTGAACATCCCTAGGCCAAGAAGTCCCGCGGGTAGCAGTTGCACGCCGATAGGTATCTGCCATTGACGTGCAACGAGTCGGCTGCCCCAGGCCTTTTCGACGCCGTAGTCGATCCAGTACGATGTGAAGATGTCCAACGTGTAGAACTGTCACGCATTCAGCCGCTGCAACTCCATGAGCAATGCACCGCTTGCGGTTCTCATACCAATTTGTAGAACGAGCCAATTTGACCACGCATATGTTTTGGTACCATCTCGGAGCTGAACATGGGTACAACAACACTGCTGGCTCCGAGTCCAAGTCCAGCGATGACTCTTCCCACACAGAAGGCCGACAGTGATGCTGTATCAATCGTTTGGATCATTGCGCCGATGCAGAAGACAAAGCTGCTTAGCATAAGGGCCCTGCACCGACCCAGCCAACTGGTAAGCGGCCAGACGAAGAAGCATGCTACAAATGCGCCGAGCTGTTGCAAGCCAACGGACAGAGAGTTAACGCGGGTGGACGAGGTCGTGCCATACTAGTATGAGTTGTGGTAGGACTTCATAGTGAGAACGCCCCCTATGGAGGTCAGCTTAATTACAGGGAAATAAACAAGGCGTCTGACCGACGATGCCAGAATCATAGCCTGATGTTCTAGAGTTAGCTACATTGTCTGACATCAAACACCAAGCACAGTACCGAAAAGAAAGCCTCCAATGCATACGACGCTTTCTAGCCAGTACGCTCGGGCATTACCAAGCTTTGTTCCCTTCATGACGTTTGATAAGGGTACTCTGGTGCTCTCCACAGACCTCGTTGTGCGTTATGGCTCGAGTAACAGAAGCTCTCACTATCTCCACATACTACCACACGTACTGTGTCGCCAGTTATACCGTAGCAGCGACTGCAAGGTGTATGGTCTTGCGCCGTGCTACCCAGCCGACGCTGGACGGGCCTCAACCGAGTTGTAGACATCAGGCTGAACAAGTCGGGACTACTCAGCCCAAAGATCGCGTGATGGATGCTTGCTATTGCGTGCGAGGCTATGAATCGTGGACCGCTGAATCCTCTGGCAGGGGTAGCTGCGAGCTTTTCTCTTTCCCACATTGCACAGGGAGCTGGTGGTTGGTGAGATGGAAAAGCCGAACAGCATTGACGTGGCCCTACCGTTAGATGATCGACATTGCGGGTACAACCCACCCACGGCTCGCTCGGGCCCGACCTGCTACGTAGGTGCTAGCGCACCTGCGGGGTTGCTGAGGATGCCGACTCCGCTTCTTGTGCCGGCTATCGAAAAAGGAATTCAACATTGCGGGCGTCCTCACCAGGCAGCGAATGTGTCCGAGTTGTCCCGGAGCAGTACTAAGCGCAATATTTATGCGCTCCATGTAAAAGAATATTAGCGCGCGGTGGCTTGCCCATCTCATGTTGGGGACTGCAAACGTGCAAGTCAGACCATAGTAAACTTCTCCACTCGAAGCCCGCTTTTCTCCCGGTTTTATGTTAGGGAATAGTTTCCAGGCCCAAGTGGGTTGTGACTTACTGCTCGTTACGATTCCTTCGCAACTCCGCTTGCATACTTGCGACCGCTACTAGACGGCCATCATACATAGGCACTCGTACTCCTAAGACATAGGCCGTGAGAGCTTTGGCGACCTTGGACATGCCTGTGAAGCCTAGCTGAGCGGGCAATATCGTGCTGTACATTCACATGTGCCCATCGGACAGGACCAAGTAAGGGCACCCTTGACCAGCTTCTAATGTAGGGTGAATGTGAGCTGGAACAGGCGATGGACCGGTATACCACGTACAAAAGCTATCACCCTCAAAAACTGACGATATATCGAAGCAAGAAAGACGACTGCTACTATCTGTCAACTCCGAGCTGTACCCGTATGAACCTTCCTACTTTTAGAACAAGTATCGATTGTCTTACAGCATCTCTGGTGTCGGTATGGCAAACAGTGCCACGAACCATGCCGAAAAGAGGCCAAATTTTCTAGTCATCGTTGCAGATGACCTCGGATTCAGCGACTTGGGATGCTTCGGCGGGGAGATTTGGACTCCAAACATTGACAGGCTAGCGCAGGTACCCTTCCCAACGCGTGCTGAGACCCTACATAATGTCTGATACTTATGATCAGAATGGCATACGATTCACAGACTTCCATGCCGCAGCAGCGTGCTCTCCTTCGCGGGCTATGCTTATGACTGGCACCGATCACCACATCGCGGGACTCGGCAATTTGATCGAATGGACCAACATTAGCGGCCAGAATGATCCTAGCGGCAAAATGTCCTCTATCAACCTGCTCTTTCTCTCGCGCAACATCGGCTTACGATTCCAATAGGTCGACGGCGCCGCAAAGAGGCATGCCTGGCTACGAAGGCTATCTGAATGAACGTGTCGCTGCTCTTCCCGAACTTCTCCGCGATGCCGGTTACCTCACCTTAATGTCCGGGAAATGGCACCTCGGTCTTACGGAAGAGCACTCGCCCAAAGCCAGAGGGTTCGAGAGATCGTTGGCGCATCTACCTGCCTGCTCCAATCATTATGCGTACGAGCCACAGCTCGAGAGACCGCCAGCAGATGAAGCGGACAGGACCCCTGACTTCATGACTATGAGCTACATCGCTCTGCATCGGGAGGATGGCGAGCTGGTCCGCAAGTTGCCCGATAATTGGTACTCCAGTGACGGCTACGGGGACAAGATGGTCGAATACCTCCAAGAACGCACCAAGAAGAGCGATGATCGCCCGTTCTTTGCCTATCTTCCGTTTACTGCGCCTCATTGGCCGTTGCAGGCACCTCAAGAGTACATCAAACACTATCGCGGAGTGTACGACGACGGACCAGATGCGTTGAGACAGAAACGACTGCAGAAACTAAAGGACTTGGGTATGGTGGACGAGAACGTCGAAGCTCACCCTGTCGTAGCAGATGAGGTGAAAGAATGGTCCAATACGTCCCAGACGGAACGAGCCGCATCATCACGTGCAATGGAATGCTTCGCCGGCATGGTCGAATGTATTGACGCAAACGTTGGCAAAGTGGTCAAACACCTTGAAGAATCTGGCGAGCTGGACAACACATTCATCTGCTTTATGAGTGACAACGGAGCCGAAGGCGCCGCATATGAGGCCTATCCGATCGTCCAAGGGCAGATGATGCAGCACCTGAAGAAGTACTACAACAATTCCCTCGACAATCTCGGAAACGGCGATTCTTTCATTTGGTACGGACCGCGCTGGGCACAAGCCGCCACTGCACCCTCGCGACTCTACAAGGCTTATACGACCGAAGGCGGCGTGCGCGTTCCCTTCCTCGCGCAATTTCCCAAAACTGTTCGCCAAGCGAAGCCAGAATTGCACAACAACAGTATAACGCATGCGTTCAGCACGATCATGGACATCGTACCCACAATTCTTGACATGGCCGGCGTCCCCCATCCCTCGAGCTCCACAAAGAATGGCACTTATCAAGGTCGCGAGGTCGTCCCCATGCGCGGCACGTCCCTTATCCCATTCATCCACGGCACTTCTCCTTCCATCCATCCGACTGACCACATCCACGGCTGGGAGACTTGCGGCCGCGCAGCCGTTCGAAAGGGCGAATGGAAGATTGTGTTCATTCCTAAGCCGAAAGGGCCGGAGAAATGGCAGCTGTACAACTTGAAGCGGGATCCAGGAGAATTGCATGATCTGAGCGAACAAGAGCCGGAGAGGATGAAGATGCTTCTAAAGGAGTGGGATAGGTATGTTTTAGAGACCGGCGTGGTGCCATTGGCGCCGGAGTTGGGGGAGTGGTTGGAGGCGAGAGAGGAGCAGATGGTGGAAAATGTGAGTAATGCTGTCTCTGACCTCAACCGTGTTCGGAATAGTGAATGGACTGCTGACTGGATATGGACAGGCCTGGATAGAGTACGAGTACTGGCACGAAGGCGCGCGCGACGACCCTGAGAATTTCACGCGCAAGCCATGGCGCATGGAGAGGGTCGTGAGACCCATGGCTTAGTAGCCGGCGAGAAGACGGGGAGTGGTGACCATAGCTTGTGGCGAGACTCCTCATATGGCGTGGTCTCAATGGCGTCTCCTTCCGCCGCGGTTTGCACTATGGCAGGACCGCCGTAGCGTGGACATTCATATCTCGCCGCTGATAGTACGAGAGCTTCTTCAACGCCAGGCGAACAAAATCCTCGAACCTCAGCTTATTCCTTGGCATTGCTCTTCAAAACTCCCAACTCTTATCCCTGCGGCTCATGGAATCCCGGCAACCTTTGGACTTTCTTCTGCCCAGCTACCGCGCGCCGACTCTCCGCATATTGTCTCGCGCTGTCGTCACCGTCCATTTCGTGGATGATGTTCCCTAGGATGTGAACGGCGTCGGTCGATGTTCCTGCAGTATGCTGGTGCACGCCGGACAAAAGTACACAACTTTTTCGAGCAGCCTGCTGAGTGTTATTCACTAGTCTTATACAACAGAGCAACTTCAACACGTCTGTTGACCCAGTCAACAGTTGCTTGCTTCTCTTGTGACGATTCGATCGCTGGGAACCATCGTCTTGGTATTGTTCGTTGCGTCGTTCTCGCTCAAGCCTCCTGCGCTCCCTGTCCAGGAGTCTCTTCGGATCTGCACCTCACGGAGCTCAAGTTTGAGATCCTCATCCTCAATATCGTTCATGGTCTGGTCAACGAGACTCAGCTGTAGTGGCTGTGTTTGAGTGTCCGGTTTCCCGCGATTGACGGCCCCGTGTTGACGTTCTGGAAAGATAACATTTTCTTCTGCAAGGGCATTTTCTTCTCTGGTGGGGCCATTTCCCACATGCTGAGAACGCTACTGGGCCTCGAATATCGCGGTCATCCTTCTCAATCGCGTCTATAGCATGTCATAACAAAAATTCTGATACCGTGCGCACCCAACTTGTCGAAGTGCGGGTGTAAGGTGACCCTAATTGAGAATTCTTCACACGAGTGCGACTGTATGTATCGCTGATACAGAGGTTTTGAGGGGCCATCGAAACCGTGTAGTGGTGGGCCCTCGTATTCAGAGTATCTCACCGTAGGTTGAGGAAACACTCTCTCTAGCACAACCTCCACGCCGCGCGGATGTCGCATCGTGCGTGTTACAGTGATTGATTGTCAGTCAATTGTGTGCGATGTGATGCAGGTCAAAGGTCGACTATGAGTGCGGCGTCGGGAGTTGCCTTCCGCGACGGACTCAAGACGCGTGCCGTCGCGCTCTCACGTGATGCTCGTCGCCAGCCGCGCTCAGACGGAGACTGTAGCAAGGGTTGCGATGGGAGCAATGCCCCTGACCGTTATGCTTCTCTGTTCACCTCTCTGTACGCAATCGTAGCTCGTTTTGTCGAATTCTTTTACGTCTGTTATGACCACGAGATGATAAAGGAGCATGAAATGGCAGAGTGGCCGAGACCGGCACGTTGAATAAGTGACTTATCCGACCTGCGTTGGCATGTCACTGTTTGACAAGGGCATTTCAGCCGCATTGTCTTTGGTAGGTTCAGAAGCAGTGACGGAGCCTTTCCAGAACCAAGAGGAAGGACCTTGGCAAGGAGTCGGTAGCTTTGATGAGAACAATGTCGCCCACTCAATGATGTAGTATATCATGGTCAGCTTGGCTCTGAACTAGTCCGATAAACGCTCAATACATCGTGTATCGGAAAGAGAATCCAGCCATGTCGATGCAACACCGCATAGCTCGCAAGAGGCCCGCAGCTGTGACGAAACCTAGGACAAGGAAGCAGCACCACGAACACAATCCAAAGGCAAAGAGCGGCCGTTTCTGCATATGCACCAATTTCTGGAAAGACACAAGGTGGATCGGATGCGATCATGAAGAAGTAACATTGCTTTTATGACAACGTATGGATGGATGACTGATTCGCAATAGTGCGAGCAGCAATGGTTCCACTTCAACTGTGTTGGAATTTCTCACAAACAAGAGGACGGCGCGCCAACGCTCGGAGGCCATTTGCCCGACAAGTGGTACTGTGACCGCTGCACAGAAGTGCGGAGAGCAGAAGCGGAGCATATGCAGCAAAGAAGTGCTATGGAAGACAATGCTCAGCGAGCTCCTAAATCTCGACGCAACCCGCGTCTTGATTTACATTTGGGTGCGACCCAGAAGAGATCCAAGATGGCGCAAGGAGATTTTGGAGACGCAGATGAGCAACAGAGTGATGCTGAGATCGGAGAGCGTGAGAACCTGCGGGACAACGAGGACGACGGAGACAATGCAGGAGAGTCAGTAGCTGACGCGGAGGAAGACAAATATGGTGTGTTGATGACGGAAAACGAGATCAATTCTCCCTGATTATGTGTAAGCAAAGGCTGCTATGTCGGAAAGATAGACCAAATGTGAAGATCCACGACAATGACCCCTCGTTATTTGGTTCCCCGTGTAAAGGTTACGTGAACATATCAAGCAATCACCCATGATGACCGGAAGGAGGCGCCCCCCATGTACCACGTGTATATACCTGTAGCTGCGAGCTCTTAAAGCACGCCTTTGCCTCCAGCAACACAAACTCCAGGAACTCACAGTGTAAGATTTGTCTTTGTCCCAATCCACCATGAAAGGCATCCGCCAAAGTCCTACGGTGCTTCGTACAGAGGCCCACGGCCAGGTTGGCCGGGAGCGCTCAACCCATGAACCTCCGCCACACCAGGAGGTGGCGGCGACACAGGTGGTACTGGTGGGCTATATTGAGGGCCTGGGCTTCCTGGTGCGCTATACGGTGCTTGCGTAAAGAGCCCTGTATTGTTGAAGCCGGCATCTTCGACTGGTCTTGCGGTGTGCACATAGTCCTGCTTGCATGGGAGGGGAACTGCCTGGTCGGTGTATACCGGTTGCTGTGCATACGCACCGTGTTGCTCGGACATCAACGGCTGTGTTGGCGGCGCCTTGTACTCAGGTTGATCATGAGCGTACGTGACGGCGCCGTGGTCGGGTGAAGTCTGGTTGTTCTCATTGTCTCGCTTGCGTCTCATGCAGAGCCAGAAAATGCCGAAGCAGAAAGCTGCTATAATAGCGACTCCACCAACGGCGCCGCCAGCGATCGCACCGACGTTACTGTTGTGTTGAGGAGTCGGAGAATAAGAAGGGGAAGAGGGATCTGAACTTGTCGTGACCAACCATGAGCTCGTGCTGGTTGATGAAACTCGAGAAGACGATGAACTCAGACCTGCTGATGAGGCTGGGACCGGAGAGTGGAGTGGCATGCTGCTTGACCAACGAATAGAGACATCTTCAGAGATCGGCAAATCATCGGTATACGTGGCATAGAGAGTGTGTGTCGATGTATCAGTGCCGCAGGCAGCGTTGAACCATGTGGTTGTACCGATGAGAAGCTGGTCCCAGTGGCAGAAAGGCAGAGCTGCATCAGTATTGTCCAACATGTCAGCGTTTGGCTGTCGAGCCACGAGAAAGGGAAGTTCCCTCGGCTCACCATGTGTGCACGCCACTGTCGAAGGAAGACCACTCATCCCAATAACTGACGCAGCTTGTCTAGAAGACGCCGGTGACATCGTTATTGTCGCAGCAGTCATAATATCCGAAGTCTACGTCAGAAGCTATTATGCAGGCCGAGCCCGTGCTACAGGCTAAGGGTCGGGCTGGATTCGTTAGCCGCGTTGTATTCGACAGAAACGCAGTGAGAAGTCGTACATGATTGACCGTCGATGAATCCACATATTTGATCGGCTTCTTGCCGTTTGGAGAGTTCAAGTGTGGCATTCTGAGCAACGCGCGCGCTTGTCGGGACTGGACTAATACCGGAAACTGCCAGATCAACGAGACCGGAGGCGGTAGGTTGGGCGCAGTCCCAAGGTATGGCTGCAACACCTGCAAGGGCGGAGAAGAAGTAGAAGGACCGCACGAATAATGACTTGTTGCTTCAAGTATCGAGCGAGTGGGCCTGAGATCGACTGAACAATTGAGAAAGGAAGGTTGCGTACTTGATCATGAAAGGCGGAGACCACTGGATACATGAAAGTAGAAAATGCACGAATCTAACTGTGCGGCTACAGCCTACAGGTAGTCCCAGACTTTCTTGTTTTTACTTTGCAATCGAAAAAGGAGATTGAAGGCTGAATTGATTCGTTTCTACTGGCCTTGCACGTGAATTGGCTTGCTTGGTTATGGGACAGGACCTGTATTTATGTATTGCCACGAAAAACATGCAGCCTCTCGGATAGGTCCTGACGCAATTGGAGCACTCCCGAGCTCCAAGGCCAAGAGGATGTTGTTGTCGGATGAGGCTGAAGCAAACAAGGCATTTTGACTCCAGCCTTGCCCTCGGTGGCGTAATCTCGACTTAAAGAACGCAAGGGTATCGCGTGGATCTTGCTCCGAATTTGTACGAGACGCTAAGAATGGATGAACGTTGGACGTTGTATCCGTCTTAATGCTTTGAGGGTGCGATAATCAAAGGCCACGAAGCATTGAATGGTAGTGAATGATGATGATAGTAATAGAGCCCGGCGACCTGCTTCATGCGGTTCTGAAAAGGGGCTCGGCTCGGCGACGGAAGCAGTTGATCCGCTCCGCGCCATTCGAGCCGGCCGTGTTTTCACGAGCAACAGACAATACATCTGTTGTATATGTAACGATCGCACAAAGCTGCCTTTGGGCCGTTGCTCATCGCTCGTTGTCCGGGTGTTTGAAAGCTTGATAAGGTTCGTCCCAAGTTGAGCCCATCTCAAGGTCACCTAGCATGTGACAGCGCGCTGATGTCGCGTCTCACCAATTCGCAGAAGCGCGTCTTACATATCAATCGCCAAACACTATCCGCCTCCATCGATATGACCCATAGCAAGCAGGACCGCTACTTTCGACACTTCGACTCCGGTATCGGCTTGAGTTTCGACGAGCGCGACCATGACGACAGCGCCAGCTCCTCCGGCAGCGATTTCGATGATGCGGTGGGCACCCAGGGCAAGATTCGAAGTGTCTTAGAGAAACTCGCCGCATACGATGCCGACCACTTGTCTGCTGCTCGGACCTCGGGTACGGTCGACAATGAAGCTGAACGTGGTGAGATGCCATTAAGTGCTTGCAACCCCCCTGCACTTCCTTCCTACGAGCTGTAAGACGCACAATGACAGCGTTGACAACTACAACATACTGCAGTTGTCAGCGCTGACACTTTCTCGAAAAGCGAAAAGCTACAAAGCATACAAATCGGTCGCGTGACAATGGACTATCGAATGAGGCCGAGCCAAAGCACGCTGTTCGAATTACTCAACAAGGAAAATAGCAAGCTGAGAGCCAGTAGAAGTACAGTACTCGCACTGAGATGCAACTCATGATGAAGCTGAAGCATGGAGGTGTGCGGATTCTTCACCACTGAGTCTAACATTCAAGGGCTAGTGTTGTCTAGGGCGAGTATGCGGACCTGTTCGTCTACGCTTCCTAGACTGACTTCGTCTATGCTTGGATGGACAGCGATGCTCTCCGCCTCGACAACACGGTCCTCAACATGCTACTGCTACGGTTTCTGTAGCATCTCTACCCCCTTGTCGAACGCAATGAAAATTGCTAGTAAACGGGCCAGGTCCGAGACTACGCTTCTCCCTCCTTTGAGGGTCCGAAACAGTGAACACTATAAAACTTCGCGATTGCCGAAGCGATACTCTATCGCGGGTTGCTGGTGCGAGGAGCAGTGCCGGTGGATGCTTCTTGGTCGATGCTGGACGCTCTCCCAGTTCGCGACCAGGGAGCCATAACCTCATCCGCCAAGAGGTCACAATTGTGCAACAACTAGGGATCCTATTTATCTCGTCACGGAGTAGAGAGCAAGGCTTAACATAGCCTTTCCACGAGAATGACTGGATTCCGCCCAAATCAAGCAACAACGTGCCGCGTGGTAGACGTATTCTTCGAGGGGCGCTTACGGTCTCCGTCCCGCTCGTTGTATTCTCTCACCTTTCGTCTTTTCTGCTGATATCTCTTAGAAGCTGAACCACTTTCTTTCTTCGACCTTCGGCCAATGTGCGCATTCTGGTGTATTCTTACGCCCTGACGAGCGACATCCCTATCAGCTGTCCCATCTTCACCTCTCCCTACACCTTCGTAGATAGTATACGGCGCGACTGCGTGAGTCCAGGCCTGATCATCATTCCAAGGCCAGCCCTGGGTGTCAACATCCTCCGAACATGCCGTCGCATCTACCATGAAGCCACTCATATACTCTATCAAGACAACCACTTCGTGGCACATCTTGGCCATCATCGCAAAGCTATGGAGATCCTGGAACACGGTAAGCTGGAGATTCGCAATATCCGCCACAGGGGTCGTGATATTTGCGTCAAAGGCTTCTACACCTACCGTGAGGGCGATGACCGCGACATGCTTGCCTGCGTGGATAAGCACGTTGATGGACACGTATGGAGCGAAACACTCCGCGACCAAGAATATGACCTTCGCCGCGCACTATGGCCGATTCATGACATTTCCCTCGCTCAAATTACCAAGCTCACGATCTTATCTAAGTTCGATCGCGATGAGCCATACCGTTTGAGATTGGATTGGAGCGCCCTCGCCAAGCTTACGTGTCTTCAAACGCTCGGTATCGCTATTACCGTTCGGGACATGCACAGCGCCGGAGGCTACAACCTAGAGTGGATCCCAATACAGGTCTCACGTGCGGCTGTAGACTGGGACAGAGCTCTTCCATGGGTACCGTCACACTGTTGTGTCGACCTCAGCC
>JAWDJW010000034.1:0-17079 GCA_033119265.1 Coniosporium uncinatum
TTCAACTTGCTTTAGTGAAGTTACTAGTTTAATTAAATTACTCTTCTTAGAAAGATCACTTGCGTATTACTTATCCCCCGAGAATCAACCCTTAAACCCTTAAGACCTTTACTAGTTAAAGGAGCTCGTAACAGGTATAAATAGTCCTTAAAAAGAGTAATTAATTGAATTAATAGCTCTACTAAAGTAAGTTAAAAGTCTAGTAAGGGATTTAAATACGAGAGAACATAAGGTTTAAGGCGTTCTTATATACAAAGGATTGTGGTGCTGTGCTCTCGCTGATCTTGGTGATCTCTCTGGGAGCAGTGAGAGCAGTGAGAGCATATCACGTGATATCACGTGATGTTGTCCATGATTTTGGTCGCCGGGGCTTCCCGCACCGTGACCTTTTATGCAGCCCGTTGTCTCAGCGCTCTGGCTGGTTTATAACATTACCTTCCCCTTCCTATAGCCGCATCCCGTGGCGTACTTAAGTGAGTGTCCCCCCGCGTCCTCGCGAGCCATCTCCATGCTCCTGACATTATGCCCAAGGAGTCCAGCACCGACCGACGACTTCGCCTAGCCGATCGAATCGGTTCCTTAGGCCACATCATGCCTCGCTAATGCAACAATTGTAAAGTCAATGATAGGATGTGTCGGATACATGTCTCCTCTGTCGTTGTGGAGAGTGTAACCGTCATAACCTTCGTTCTTGCGGCATGCGCATCACCGAATCGGAGTGGGGTTGTTTGAAGGCCAAGCGCGACCGGCTATCACGAGAGCGTTCCGATGTACAAGAGATTCGGCGAAAAGCTTTCGTGGAGATACCAAGGAAAAGGTACAGACATCCCAAACTGTGGCGGACTTGCGAGATTATAGCAAAAGGACGGGCAAGATATTCCGCAATACTCTCGGTCAAGACGACAGCAATATTGTCTTAAGACACCTACTTCGGAAGCTCTTGTGAGATAAATAGTAGAACAGCGAAAGGAGACAGTATGCGCCATCCTCGGCCTCGATGGTCTGCCGTTTTGCTGCCCATGTCATTCGCTCGTTCACGCTGAACGTGCCCAAAGGGTGTCCATGCAACGCTTGTAGTGAAATCCCGGTTATCGCATGGATAGGATCAGCTAGAGACTGCTTGTCGCCGAGTCGCTGGCATCAATCTTGGGCTTGAGCGCGCTGTTGGGCCGCTTTGGAAGGCGAGAAGAGTGCCGATAGAGTCAGAGATGTGTTCGTCGTGCGCATCCATGACTGAGCATGGCGGATGTTCAGGATAGTACTCAACCATCCAAGCGGTGGAGAGGATGGGTCTGATTTGGCGCGATCCTAGACAGACGCGGAATCACGAAGTTACATGCCACTGCTTAACGTCTTTGCCTTTCGCTGTTCAATTGTTTGTTGGAATCATTTCGTACGCATACCACTGCTTCGTAAGGTAATCGTAGTTAGCATGGAAACGGCACTGCCAGCCGACTCCGAATAGCTCCGAACATAGGGTCACGAGACTATCCAAACGATTTCTAAAATCATCATTCATCCATCAAATTCGTGACCGCGCTCGGCGTACGATTACATTGAGCGGACACGAGTATGCCAGTCACAGAAGGAGCACCACTCTACAGCACGGTGGCACACCTGCTGCCTCAGTCCTACAAACGTACGGTATCCCAATGGCTTGAAGAAGACACGCCAAGCTTCGATTATGGAGGCTTTGTTGTAGGCGAGGAGATGACGGAGGCAAGGTTGTTGGGCAAAAGCAAGGTAAGGAGACATTCATTTCGTAGTCTGCACTAAATCTTTTACTTGTGTGGCTGTCACGTGATTGGTCGTGCTGTTCCATGCTTCATTTCGATACAGTGATGTCCATTCAACGTGCAGCTACATCTATACAGTGTAGTTCTGATGTTTCTTAGGGCATCGTCGCCGGTATACCGTTTTTCAACGAAGTATTCATACAGTTAGACTGCACGGTCGAATGGCACATCTCAGAAGGCGAATCGTTCAATCCCATCAAACACTGCGCCACTGTCCAAGGTTCAGTCCGTAAGCTCCTCCTCGGCGAGCGCGTTGCTCTAAACACTCTAGCCCGCTGCTCCGGAATTGCTACAAAATCCGCCTCTTTACTCACCTTACTACGCGAAGCTGGCTACAACAACACTCTCGCCGGTACCCGCAAGACAGCTCCTGGTTTCCGTTTAGTGGAAAAGTATGGCATGCTTGTCGGCGGCTGCGATGGGCATCGCCATGATTTGAGCAGTATGACTATGTTCAAGGACAACCACATCTGGTCTGCTGGCAGCATAAAAAAAGCCGTCAAGGCAGCCAAAGCAGCAGGCGGCTTCAGCATCAAGACGGAAGTTGAATGTCAATCTCTCGAGGAAGCAATCGAGGCGGGTGAGGCGGGTGCGGAGATCGTCATGCTCGACAACTTTACGGGCGAAGGCGTGAAGCAGGCGGCGAAGAAGCTGAAGGAGAGGTTTGGTGGAAGTGAGTGGAGGCTTGACAGAGGACAATGTGAGGGAGTTTGTGTGCGATGACATTGATGTGGTCAGTACGAGCAGTATTCATCAGGGGGTGAAGCATGTGGATTTCTCGCTGAAGATTGTGCCGAAGGGAGAGAGTGGGAATAAAAAGCAAGCAGGTGATGGAGAGAGCACAGCTGTATGAGTATCTACCATGTTCGTGGATCAAATGACCAAAAGAAGTCACTGAGCATATCAGGCTTTGAGTCAATTCTCAAGCTTATTGATCAAGATCTGTCTTCGTCTGCAAGATATGAATCACGTGACTATCAGGCAGAAAACATCGTACAACAAGTGGAAGGCGACGATGGCGACGAATGGACATGTGAATACGTCAGACTTCACCGAGAGCTATATTCAAAGACTAGAAAGGATGCAACCTTCCAAGATGGAGAGCACATTGGACAAGGGTCATACGAAGTCGACATACCCCGTTCATAGAAGGCAGAAATTATTCCTTGCGTTCATCAAGTTCAGAGACGCGATCCTAGCATACAAAGTGCGTCAGGAAAGTCTAAGGCTAATATGCGTGCAAGAGCCATAAGCAGATGGACTGTTACGGCTGATAATGGCTTATTCTGGAAGGGCACGCTTCGTCTGGTCCTCCATTCAAGTGCTCCTATTCCGCCATAGACCTTAAAGTCCTTCAGCGTAAACAATTATGAGAATGAGGACTTTCAGTGTAGTCTACGGTACGGCATGATTTCTAGGTGTGATATCACAAGGTCGCGTTGCTTGATCTCCGAGGCCCTCCGAACTCCGGCTAGGGTCCATCTCTGCAACATCACATCCTCATCTCCCAGCCCTGTGATCTTATTCCGCGCAGATGAAGTGCTGCTGCGCCGCAGTTTCTGAAGGCGTCAATGTTTGGAGGAGCATCCAGTGACAGCTACCAGCGCTTCGTAATGGAGTATGTGCGCTTGGTTGCATGAGCGCTTGTTGGGTGATTCGTGAGAAAGGTGCGGCGTCACCCTCGTGAGTCTTCGTTTCACATATTAAACGTTTCTTTCTTTGTCCCCTTGGCTCTTCAACATCAGCCCTCACCTGGTCACAGATCTCCTAATGACGGACCTGTTCATTGGGCAAGGCCTTGTTCCCGGCCGCGCACCCTCATCTCCGCCGTGACTGTAGGCTGATGTAGGTTCCTGGAGAGCGCATGTAACTCACTCCCTCAAGTTCGCTGTCTACTTTTCACTGCTGCCTTCATTGTTCATATTCCTCTTCGTTCATTTGCAATATTTGCGCAGTCGTCTTCGGATGACCTCACCACAACATCGAACCCAAACCCACCATCCAGTCAAATTTCTACATCTTCTTCGGCTATGTAGAGGTTAAGATGCGGGCTGCTCCTGGTGCTGGTGTAGTCAGTAGCTTTGTAATGCAGTCTGATGACCTTGACGAGCTGGACTGGGTAAGTTATTTCACTTGGTTCTGTGAGCATGCCTCTAACAAGCTCACAGGAATTCATCGGCAGTGATGCCGCTCAAGCCCAAACCAACTACTTCGGCAAAGGCAACACGACAACGTATGATCGCGGCGCATCCCACCCTGTCAGCACTCCTCAGGACACATACCACACCTACGCTATCAACTGGACCTCAACCACAACTACCTGGTTCATCAATGGCGCGCCAGTCCGGACACTCAACTTCGCCGATGCGGCTGGCGGCAAAAACTACCGTCAAACACCCATGAACATCCGCATCGGCAACTGGATCGCAGGTACTCCCGGAAACGCTGAGGGTACTATTCAGTGGGCTAGAGGACTGACCGACTTCTCCAAAGCACCGTTCAATATGTACGTTCAGTCCGTGAAGGTCATCAACCACAATCCTGGTGCGAGCTACAAGTACGGCGACCAGAGCGGCAACTGGCAGAGCATTCAGGTTTCCGGAGCTTTGCCTCAGGAGCTTACGCCCGTTGCGACACTGCCGGCGAGCAATTCGACAGATGGACCTGGTGGCCAGCCATATAGGAACAACAGCACGACGGGAGGTTCAGCAGGTGGCTCACTGGGTGGTTCAACCGGTGGTTCAACCGGTGGATCATTCGGTAGTTCATCCAGTGGTTCAGCAGGCAGTATCGTCCTTCCATCAGCTGTGCCTACAGGCTCCATCGGAGGCGAAGCTGGAGCAGGTGGCATCGCCGGTTCTGTCATTGCCTCCGGGGTTGGTGCCACTGGCAGCGCTTATGCACCTGAAGCGACTTCCGCACCCGCTGCATACCAGCCTGGCGATAATGCCTCTGGTGGTGTCGGCTCAGGCGCTGGCGGAGACGTAGCCACTGGCGGAGACGTAGGTACGACCGGCTCCATGACCACGGCCTACATTCCAACAGGTACGGAAGCCCCCGAGGCCGGAGTGGGTTTGGGTGGTGAGGCTGGTTATCCAGACGCCTCTTCGACTGGCCTCCCACTCAGTCCAGATGCATCTGCATTTCCGGTCCCCGGCGCGCCCTATTCACTGCCAAACAGTACCACTGGTGGAGGCTACTCTACAAACTCAAGCGATCCGGAACAGTTTACAGGTGCTGGTGTCAAGTCAACCGGGGGATACAGCATGGGTGCGATGGCGTTGGCCCTTTTCTTTGGCGTCATGTTGCTGTAGAATGCTTCTCCTTCATGAAATTGCATATGGGCGGAGTTGGACCGGAGAATGGACAACGGGATTAATGACGAATATCTTGCTTACTTTGCACCACAATACCACAGCTGTTATAGACAGCTTCTTATGATAACGATCGGCGTTCTCCTGTACTCAGCGCTCCTCTAGTGATGCTCGCTTCGGTAACCGAGCTACAACATGTGTTCATCACGAACACTGTTCGGCGTCATCGGTCTTTGCATGTCTTGTGTGCTGGCTTGGCAGACAGTACGAGATATCACGCGTTCGGAGGGCATATTCCCAGCCCTCGTGCACGACTAGACAGGTGACGAACTAATACCAATGAAGACTATGGGCAGTACAGCTAGTTCTGCTGCATTCCGGCATGGTCGGAAGCCATGTGCTTGGGCGGCGCAGCCCACGGCGCATCTCGAAGCTTTGGTCGATGACGTCGCGGCCGCGGCTGATGGAGTCATTATCTCCGCGACGACCGGATGAGCGACTTGCCATCTCCACATTTGTTCAGCGCAGTCTTCTTGTGAACTACTACCGCTGTTGCTTACTTATTCCTCAAGTTCGCTTCGTATGAGATTGGAGCGACGAGCTTCGTTGTGCATATAGAGCTGCAGCGCCATCTTGACCGCGGCTTATTGCTAAGACATTAGCGAGCGAAATAGTCGGGAGGTTGACGAATACCTTCCGCCTCTCCGCTAACTTTGACGCAATTAGATAAGTCAACATACGTACGCCCTCGTCCTCTCTTTCCTGGGCAGCTGAGCAGAGCAGCAAACAAATTCCACTCACCCACCTGCGCAATGGCCAGTGCGCCGGCTGTGCCTTCACAGTACGCCAACAAATGATACGGCGACGCCTCGGACGTAACGGACTACGCGCGAGGCAATCCGAACGAGACTTCACCTCTTGCGCAATCGTATCAGCAATCACGCGGCATGGATGCCTCTTCTATTCAGGAGTCGGAGGGTGGTGGCCTGCAGTGGTCCATATTGCGGGGCTCGACTCACGCAGCTACACCATCGCGCAGCAATACTCTTAAGAAGAAAGGCAGCATTAAGAGAGTAGCGAGTATAAAGCGCAGCGCAAGCAGGAAGAGTTTGCGCCCTGGAAGCATCAAAGAAACCGGCGTACAAGATAGTGTCGGCGATGATTTCAACAACGTCTTTTCCACGCCCATACCTACATCCCGTACTCCCACAGACGTACTCGCGAATCGTTTCCAGGGTAGGTACTGCATCGCATCTCACATCCTCTCAAACTGACTGTACAGATTGGTGCAAATTCCTCAAAGAGTTAATCGCATACTTTCGCGAGGTCCAGTCCTCGTACGACCACCGCTCAAAAGCCATCCTCAAGGTGTCCAATACGATAGCCAACATCAATACACCGAACCTCTTCACGACTGAAGGTGGTATCAACGATGCAAACGTCATCCTTCGAGACTACCACAGAACCGCATCTAGCGAGTTGAATAAGGCCAAGGAGATGGAATCTGATGTCACCGACCAACTGAGCGGACTGCGAGCAGACCTGGCGCAAAAGATCAAGGAAATTAAATCCTTGTCCGGTGACTTCAAGAATTCAGTAGACAAGGAGAAAGAAGGAACGCGCAAGGCGGTCAATGCCCTGCATGAGGCGCTTGCTGCTGTGGATTCAGATCCGCACGGGGCTGTTCGCAAGGAGGACCCCTTCGTCTTCAAGTTGGGAGTAGACCGTCAGGTGGAGAGGCAGATTGACGAAGAGAACTATCTTCACAGGGTAGGGGTATCGAACAGTTTCTACACGGAGATATTGACTGGCTACAGGCGTATCTCAACTTAGAAGGATCAGGGCGCGAGCTCGAATCTATTGTCGTGGGAGAAATCCAGAAAGCGTACAACACATTGGCTGGCATTCTCAAGCGCGAGGCAGATGAGAGCTATCAAGTGGTTGAGAAGCTGCGTTCTGGACCGATCACTTTGCCAAAGCATCATGAATGGGAGCAGTTTGTGAACAGCGATCCTCACTTTGTCAGTCCAAATCTGCCATTGCGGAGACTCGAGGATATCCAATACCCTGACAAGCATCACCCTGCTGCTGCGGAGGTGAGGGCTGGTATGCTGGAACGTAAGAGCAAATATTTGAAGAGCTACACGCCGGGATGGTAAGTCTTACGACACTCGCGATTTGCTGAAATTCTGCTGACTTGGCCAGGTACGTCCTTTCGCCGACGCATCTGCACGAGTTCAAATCTGCGGACAAAATCTACAGCCAGCCGCCCGTCATGTCGCTCCTCCTGACCGATCAGAAGCTCGGTTCACATTCTGGCGCCGATTCCAAATCGAACAAGTTCATCTTGAAGGGCCGTCAGACAGGTACAATGCATCGCGGACACCAATGGGTATTCCGAGCTGAATCGTACGACACTATGCTCGCGTGGTACGACGATATCAAGAACCTCACCGAGAAGACTGGCGAAGCGCGCAACGCGTTCGTGCGATCACACGCTCGCAGCTTCAGCAGCGGCAGTCAAAAGGCCAGCTCAGTCAGCGGAGACAGCGGACTCGAGGAGGACGAAGCAGACGAAGTGCCGTACTCGGTCGCAACGGCATCGTCAATGTCAATGTCGAAGCAGCAGTCAGCGAGCTCGGAAAAGCCACCACAGAGGCCACAACCAGGTGGGCGATTCCCAAGCGACCTCCAGGTCAACCGTCACTTACAAGCTCCACTTTCTCCTAGCGGTGGAAGCTCCGACATCGATCATGACTTGACGACCGCTGCCGGAGGTTTGGCCGCTGGAGGGGCGGCTGGGTATGCCGCGCGCGATGTGCAAGATAGTGGTGCGCCGCCCGTTGATAGCCAGGCATATGTATCGCCGGTGCAGGGTACGGTTCAGATGCAGCCGCCTATGCAGTTTCCTCAGCAGCAAGAAGCGAAACAATACCAGCCGGAGCAGTACCAGCCGCAGCCGGTGCAAACATGCCAATCTCAACTGCCACAGCAGGTCCAGACATACCAACCGCGGCCTCCACAACAGTACGCGTTATCGGCGCAGGCATACCCATCACAGCCCTCGCAGTCAACCATCTACTCATACGACCCTGCCACCACCAGTGACCTTGATCTCCAGCCCCAGGCCCAGCAAAAGTCCACTTTCACTCCCGCCGAACGCCACGGCAGCGCTTATGGCGACTGGATGGCCCTCGCGGCCGGTGGAGCCGTTCTGGAAGCCGGTGCCTTCGGCGCGGGCGAGTACTGGCATAACAAGCGGCAGCAGGCCGAGCAGCTCCCGCAGGATACGCATAAAGATGAAGCGTTGCCCGAGGCCGTGGAACCCGCTGCCGCACCGATCCCGCTCAGGAATCCGACCAGAACGCTTGACGGTGCGACGGATGAATCCGCGCCGGGATCGACTGGACCGGCCAGTAGATTCTCTGCTTCAACTACGGGGTCGGAGTTCCCTACCGGTGCGGCGTCGTCTCAGCAGGAGAAGAGTGAAGGCTCAGGTTTGGAAGGCGGTAGTGGCGCTGATGCTGCTACTGCTCCGGCACATACCGCTTACGACACCAATTCTGATGGCAGCGTGAACGCGAGGCGTATTGGGCGCATCTTCCCGAGCGTCATTAGGCATGATACCAGTACGAGTATCAGCAACCTGCATGTTCCTGGGGAGTATCTTAGGGGTAGTGCTGCGTAGGACGGTGGGTGAAACGCTGCAGATGGTTTTTGCTTTGTCTTGAAGTTCTTGTTTTGTTAGTCTATGTGCTTAGAGCACTGCTTCTGGATTTCTCGCCGCCGAGTTATTTCTTTCTTACTCTTCCTGCTTGATCTGTATGTTTTTCTTTTCTTTTCTTCTCCCTTTCTCTGGTCAGTCGCTTGGCAATGGAGGGTTTAACTGATATCTGAGGCAACGACAGAATTGGGCGCGTGGTTTTTCTTCTGTATATTTGTGATATTTTTCTTTTTTGGGCTCTGTCTTCTTGTTGTAAATTGGCCAGACTCTCGGTGCCGCTTGAAAAACAGTTAGTTACCGGAGCCCGTCTGATCGCCAATACATCGAAAGTCACCGATCTGATCACGTGACTGTAGGTTTTTTCTTAATCTTTTTTTCGTGGGCTCAAGTCCTACTGAGGGATTGTCGAGCTCAGGTCTTGTATCGTTGACCTTTATCATAGCTCCTCAATGGCTGCACTGTATTACAACGTCCGTTGTCCGCTTAGTCAACTCAGGTTAAGCCACCACGGTCCGGTCACAGAGAGTGTTTCAGACCCATGTTGAAGATGGACGTAGGTCAGATGAGGAACGGTTCGTAGATCTGCTGTGTGTTAAGCGATTGCTTGAACATGTCATTGTGCTTTCTCGCGTGCTTGTATAGTCGTTCTCTGGTTTTCGAGTAGATCGCTCGTAATCATGGCTTTCGATGTGCAAGGCATACGAGGGTGCCGGATCGACAAAGATTCCATGTGCAGTGTCTTTCATTTCTACTGCAGCGAAAGGCATCGAGACGGATGTTTTTAGTCACCTGCTTCAGTCGCTGTTTTCGCCGCGAGTTGACCGTAAACCGCAGCTAACGAGTTGATGGGTAAAACCTAAATAGCAACTTTTCGACCGGAATTGTTTGCGGTCTCTTGTGTTGCCGATTTTCTGAGGATGTGAAGTTGGTAAGTTTTAGTAGTGGAAGAGCGAAAAAGCGACCCCTTTAGGTGCGCGGCCGCAAAGAACGCTGGGGGTTGACGTCCATTGACTCCTCACCAGCCGCAGCGTGATGGACGATTTGCCTATCCGCACCAGAAGTGTCAGCATATGGCATACATCGCGCTTTTCGTTCGCGCCATGACCGTCGCATCGTAGACGTTGAGTTGAAGAGATGACATACCACACCCTCCAATCCCACAAACGGTAATCGACATCTTGTTGGTCTCTTCCATATCGCGCGTGATGCACCTTTCCGAAGACGCTATGCAGCCAGAAAGTAAACAAGCTGCCATAAAAGTCCGTGCACTACAGACACCGTGCGTTATGTACAGCAGGCGTTGTCGCACAGCGTGGGTTATTCAGGAGTAAATGTGTATATGTATAAAACGCCCTCCTCTTTGACTTTTGTGACCAACCACAGCCGCCGAATCTCGATTTCTCGTATCCGATAATCCCCTATGTTCCGCAGTAATTCTAGGATTCCCCACACGGTCTTGAGGGTCCCAGTATATGCAGTCTGGTGGCGGGAGCAAGATCAAGACCCTCGTCGCAGGGGGTCCGGATTGACGCAGGGGAAAGTTTTGGTAGTGTTGACTGGGTGGTGAATTATTCGGGTACGCTACGGCAAGGTGAAGATGTTTATTATAGCGGTGCAGGCGAAAAGCTTTGTCGTGGGCGAGGGGTGGAATAGGGACTTCTTTTCGAAATCTTAGCCATGCCGCAAAGTCAACCCCTCGTGTAAGGTTCGACTAGAAAGTGCAAGCGCAAAAGCGCGTCTAAAGTTTCGAAATGACGAGATTGCCCATCAACAGCCGACAGAACCTCAATTACACGTTAATTAATTCGTCGCAGCTCACGCCGACGGATCGCTATCGCTTCGATTGATCATGTGGCCACATTGGACTCAGCGCGCATCATCTCCCAAATCTCACTACACACTCCGCTCGCTTCTTTAAGCTGCGGTGCCGCGCTGATGGCTTGCTTGTCCGCTGCCCGGCTTCATACGACGGAATCGCTTCTCCCGAAGATACGGTACGGTACGTTCGCAGATAGACCGTCTAATGCGAGCTCGTCAGTGGATCCCTCGCAGTCTGGCTGTACGGTCGGAGTCCTACGGAGGATGACTGAACTTGTAAAGAGATGACTTGAGGATTGCTGAGTATTGAAAGCAGCAAAGCAGAGAGATTCCTAGCTGATCCGCGCGTTCCTCTAAGTCTCCATACGTGTTGCCTCGTGTAGTCAACTCCTCGATTAGAGGCTGTGTTGTGTGACCCTTGCGCCGTTCTTCCAGAGCTCATACCCAACTGCGAAACTGCGATCGATGAGGAGCTTTCTGCAAGTCTCAGTCCCAATGATGTCCTTCTCGGAAGCGCCGTCGAATTTTGGAGGATTGAGATCCTTGGGTCTTCGATATGCGAGTCAGTATAAGCCAGCGCTCTCTCTAATGAGGTTCGACTCTTTTCCGCTGTCCGATGTCGATGGAGATAAAGGCGCTTCGTCGAAACGAGGAGAAAACGGACAAAGGCGATGGAACTCGAGTTCAATATGCTCTCTGTACGGTAGTGCGTCATCGTCTGCGGTGATAATGACTTTGAGGGCAGCGAGAATGGCTGAGATTCCTTTGCGTTCTCTCTCTGGCCATGAGTGGTTGTTATTGAAGAGCAAGAGTAGCAACCTGGGGTTCACATGTCATCCAGAAAAACCGTGCCGCACAGCTCAGCCAATGATGTACGCGAGATGCGATGAAGTTCACCCGTTTGTAGATGTTTCATTGAGTGGCGGCTCAGGCGAAACGATAGAACGGGACGCGGGGCACTTCTCGCTAAGAGACTGACTTGGACTTTCGCTACCGAGTCATACAGGTTGTCCGGATCTTTGGTTGGTAGTCTAACAGGTAATTTATGGAGCACGCCACGACACGAAGCTCGAGCGCAGGCCCGATCGCCTTCCTCAGCGGACCGTCAAGGCAAGAGAAAGATAGGCGCACGTTTCATAATTCTACTGCTTCAAGAGTAGGGCAGAGGCTCGCCGCCTCTGCGATCGAGTTTCGAAAATTCCAACTGGGACGATGTTGGGATTGATAGGTCTGAATGACCACTAACGCATTTGAAGATTAACCCTCGAAATGTGTCTCAAGCTGTGCAGGAGTATCCTGTAGTTCCTTACGCGACGAACTATGCACCTTCAACGGTTACGTACGACAAAGTAGTCCCTTAAGATGCTATGGTTGAAGAACTACGCGACGGCCAACACCTTCCCGTGTGCAACTTTGGATTTCTGTTGAACGGGCCCTGCGGACACACAACTCCAAGAGTCGCAGTCGGGGGCAATATAGAGCAACTCATCTCATGCCAAGACGGGACGAGAGCGCTTTTGTGGCAGAAGAGATGGCGATGGCGATGGCCTGTTGGGAAGACTTTCTAGACTCCAGCTCGGCAAGAGGTACGCGTTGACGCTTCACAGGCTCTGTAAGTTTACTCTTCAGTTGGTTGGCTGTAGGGAGATTATTAAGCCACGCTTCCAAGCTGTTGTTGGTAAGTGGCATGTAGAAGCCAGGTGAGGCGGACTGAAGCATCAAACGATGCGTGATTGTTAAAGGCGATCGACTTTCATCGAGCCAGATATGCTTGCAGGAAAATCAAACAGGATGCCAAGTAATATCTTGGACAATACAGTGTTGCCCACTTGGCATGCCACGGAGTCTCGGATCCGGTTGATCCTCCAGAAAGCGGACTGTTGTTACAGACGATCAACACAAGTACCACAGAGTCGGACGTGGACCTCCTCTGCGTTCGCCGGTGTCCGAGGCGCATCCCTCCTAGGGCAGTATTGCATACCTGTCTGCCTGCTCAACGGCGGAGAGTCGATCAAGTAGATTAGCAGATGGAGTTCTACATGTGGTCAGCGGGTTCCAGGTTGCTGGGTTCAGGCATGTAATCGGGTGCTTGAGGCCGCCTATGGATGGTGCATGTGTGGAAGTTGCAAAGTCGTTTTTGCTACACGACGACATGGTCCACTTCACAGTAATGGAGGCGTTCACGCTCCTAGAACGCACAAGGAGAGCCTCGAAGAACTCCAACTTGATTTTGCCCTTCTTCATTACAACCAGAGCGAGCCTATGCCGTCAAACTCGTCAGAGTCTCGCATTGTCGGATTCTCCAGGCTGAAGTGGATGACTTCAGACAACAATTTTGGACCTGATTTTGGACCTGATTTTGGTTTTCTTCCGGAAACTCTTCAACATCTCTGCATTACATGGTGCGACTGGTCTACCATGGCATCTTAGAAGTACTACCCGATCTCAAATATAGCCACTTCCACCAGCTAACTTCCGTCACAATCGTGTTTAACGAGAACGTCGGCACCGCGGAAGCTCTCGGATTGAATGAAGCTTGCAGCGACGGAGCAACCATTATCGCTACAGCAGATACACGAGAGAAACTCCAGTGTTGTGATATCAAACTGGTCCTGGATGTTCAGAAGTCCGACTATGTACGGGTTGAACACGAGTTGAAAATGATACAGGTTCGAGAAATGCCAGCAACCTTACGCAGCGATGCTGGACAGTCAAGCGATGATGTCTCGCTTGAAAGGCTTAGGGCTTAGCTCCGGGTTGGAACACTCCCACAGTACAGCTCGGTATTGAGTTTTACACGTTGTCTTGAAAGACTTGGAAGGTACTGCTGTTATTGGGCGGACCGCTTATGAATCTTTGAGGCCCTTTCAGAAGACGTCGCTATACTCGGGATTTTGAGTATATACGCCACTCTCCGCTACTACGATGGTCGCACACAGGCCGCCTGGCAAGTCAGCCATTTCACCTTGAACAGCGTCCTATACCAGGTCCTGAAAAGGCGTTGACGAGACTTGGTCAGAACCCCGTTGCAAAGAACGATACTCTTCTTACTAGGCTCTGTGAGTCAATCAGAAGCTACGGCAAGGGAGGCTCCACCATACCGAGCCACCTTGGAAATCCAGCCCATAGAAGGAGAACCAAAGCGACGACTGACGCTATGCGATTAGCCGAGACGCAGTTAGACGCCTGCCGGACAGCATTCGATGAGCACTTACAAGAAGACCTCGGAGGGCACTTGCACGAGCATCTAAGCATTGAACATCGGACCGTACAGAGGACGCCGCCGTGAGAGGATACGCTTTTGAAGCAGCGAGAGGCAATTCTTCCGGCGTCTGCCGTTGCTGCAGCAAGCGATGGATTGTCTGACATTACCCTGTGCGACGCATTTGACGGTGCAACATCGCCCCTCGTCGCCGCCACCTCGAAGAGAGAAAAGGTCAAGACGAGGGGTGTCCCTGCACAAGGATTCACGCCCCTCACTAACACAATATCACATCCACCTGTCACATCAGAGCCCGGGGGGATCATCGCCGTCTCCAAGCGTCCTCTCTCAGCGGACCAGGCCAAAGAGATCCCCTGGACAGACTTTCTGCAAGCCATGGTAGCAGCCGGCTTCACACCGGAGGCGCGACCAGCATGTCCCGCCCAGATTACCCAGGGGATCGTGCAACACGTTGTTTGGCTTGTCAGCCAAGCCTTTCGCTATCTGTCCGAGCCCTTCATTAAAATCGCATTCACGCAATGTTGGAAAAGGAGAAGACCGAGCGTCAAAAGCGGCAGCTTTCCCACTAACGAGGTATTTGGGCGCGTAACTGCTGGATGGGAAGGACAGGGAGTCGCAGCAAAGTAGAAAGGGAGCGGGTTACTTGGTTGGAAGCCAATCGTCCTATCTACGGCTTCTACGGCTTCGGCGGCAGCTTTGGGTCTTTGCTTATGGTCTTTCAGCCTTGTCATGCCGTAGAAAGTCGGTAGCATCATAGCAAAACCCAGGAGTAGGCGCTCGTGCCGCGGTTAACCGTCATATGATGAGGAAGGCACCACTTCCGCACCACAACGGTCCCACTCCATCACTCCACCTTGTCTCCACCACTATGACCTCTTGCTCTTAGCAACAACACCAACCTTCCTTCGGCTACTTGCGTTTAGGCTGATCTAAAGCTTTAAAGGCTTTGGCACACACTGAAGCTTTCAATGTCAGGTCGCTACTGCTTTCCCTTCGGGTACGTGCCCTCAAAGATCGTAAGATCGACGCCTGAGCCAATGAAATCCTACTAACCAATCCCACAGGAACCTACCTTGCTCAAATCAAGCTCGATTCTACGCAAGATCAAACCAACAATCTCAGACAGACCATCATCGAACATGCCCGCCACCACTCCCGGCGCCCGAGCCCGCCAGCTCTCCATCTTCCCCTTCCTCACCCTCCCCACCGAACTCCGCGACCGTATCTACGACTCCCTCACCCCGACCGACACCCTCTCTCTCCGACGTCGAGCGCCGCTCCTTCTGGCACTGCATGCACCTGAACCGGCAAATCCGGCTTGAATCCCTCTCCCTCTTCTTCTCCACCAAGCTCTTCGTGCCCAGCGCGCGCTGCGCCCTCGACGCCTTCATGACCGGTCTCACGCCCGAAGCGCTCAAGCACGTTCAGCGGATCACCGTCACGGATTTCAAATTCACTGATTGGTGGCGTATCGTTGGGGGCACCGAGGGTACGGGCGGGGAGGACACGGTCCACGGTCTGCGTCTACTGGCCTCGCGCTGCACTAACTTGAAGGGACTTACTGTGAGGGTTGGCGGGTGTCTTATGGCGGAGCTGCCGAATAGTGACGTTAGCAGGGTGTTTCGCGTGGTCAGGAGGCTACCGAGCGCAAGTGAGCTGCTCTTTGCTTTTCCGGTCATCTCCGCGCTGCTGGAGGTGCGTGGGCTGGCGAAAGTGGAGCTCGATTTGAGTGCGGGGAAGTATGGGGGGTGCGCTAAGCATGTGAAGGCGCAGGAATTGTACTCCGTACGGGAGGTTGAAGGAGGCTGTAAAGCAGACGCTAATTCTGCCGCGGAAAAAAGAAGGACGAGGGTGATGGTGATGGCGCTGGGTGGGGAGGGGAAGAGCATGGAGAGGGAGGTGGAGGCGGAGGTGGAGGCGGAGGTGGGATCGGAGGTGGTGGTTCGCGGTAAGCGCGCTTTTTCACTTCCAGAAGCCGAGGGTTAGCTGATTGTAGTAAGGGGAGTCAGCGGCGAGTTTGATGCATGATTTGCGGGCGATGAGCATAGAGTTGGAAAAGAGGGCTAGGGCTGCTTTGGTTGCACGGCTGCCGGCCGCAGTTTAGCGGGAGGCTAGAGTGAGATCCACGGTGACTGATGCGTTTACAATGGATTCGGGCTTATGGCGGTACGATGCATGTTACGGCAACAATGATGGGACAAAATCCACAGGCGGATAATTTTAACAATTTGAATGGTTTTGATGATTGCTTTGCTGATTGCTGGTATAACACGACTACCTAATGCAGGAAATGACAGCTTCGATTTTTCGTCCCCTTTTTTTCAGAAGATGACGCTTCCACATTGCCAGTCCGCCCATCGTAGTCTGATGCAGCGCCTTGTGCCCAGCCCCCATAATTCATACTAAACTCCTCGAAACCGTGCTTGGAAAGGTGTAAACATTGTTGGATGCGGAGCAATGCCACATGAAGAAACCCCGGTCACCTAGTGTGCTACTGCGTCCATGAGTCAGTCCAAGTACTAGTGCGCGGTAGGCGTGCGCAATAGGTCGTTGCCGTACAGTCGCATTCATACCGTACTTTGTATACCGTTAGGGGGTTAAGGACCGTGCTTGCCACGAAGGTGTTTCGATCAACATTGGGGGAGTAATTGTTATGCTGATATTCATGAATGTCGCAGCGGTTATTCATTCACTGATCGGCGTTCTCGATGTCGACTTCGCAGGCTTCGAGCCATTTGTTATTGAGTGTTTTGCGCCAGATGCGGGTGGTCCCATCGTCACCAGTGGACGCTAGAACATCACCTGTATCCAATCGTCAGTAAAATCCAAAGAGCAGACGGGGCCAATAATGATACCTACCTCGTGGAGAGAACTTCACTCTCCACACCGCACCGCCACGCTCCCCAGCTATTTACGCCACCTTCTTGACCACATGCTTGACCTTTTCTGGTGCTGTGGCTTCGTCTTGACTCTCCACGATGGAGCCTGCGCGCCAGCTTGCCAAGCTAGTGGTGAGATTGCTCCTCGCACCAACCCTACCTCGAGGCGAGTTCGGGGGCTCGACAATTTCCGGGACCTGTACACCACTAGTGGAAAGAGGCTTCAAGGGGTTGTCGTCCGGGCTTGGGTAATGCATCTCGTAGATGCGGATGCAGCCATCCTTGCTTGCCGTAGCGATCAGGTCATAGCCTCGCGTCGCGCCTC
>JAWDJW010000035.1:0-17052 GCA_033119265.1 Coniosporium uncinatum
CTGTGGAGGGCAGTGAGGTCAGTAAACGACGCCGTTTCTCAACGCTATCGATTGAGATTAATAGTTGAAGCAATCCAATCGATTCGAACGCATAGTTTGAACTATTTCTTAATCGTGAAGATAAGGAGGGGGGTTTATACCGTACTTAGTATTATAGTAGTTATTAAACCGGTGCAGAAAGTTAACTATCGCACGTGATTTACCGCTTTATCTATCCGGGGTAAGCGGTTATCTATATAGGTTAGCTTCTACTAAGGCTATCTCGTCTCTCTAAACTCCTCCGATAACCTTAACCGTATTAACCTCCGTATTATTAGCTAGATTAGCTCCTATATTATCACCACTCACGTGCACATATATAACACTAGCCTAGGCCGTTTGTAAACCGATTAGCACACTGATTACTACTCTCAATCGACTCGTGTGGTTTGATTATATAAGTCAATCGCTATTAATCGCGCCTTGATCGACTGCGGGAGTCGTTCATTGACCACACTAGTGGAGGGCGAAGCATATGTGAACGTCGGCAACAAGGCCTTCAAGCCTGTGTTTGAACAGTACTAGCGCGTTGTTAAAGACTGGACAATAATCATCGTTCGAAGGCTTGACGTACGGTTCGAAAGTAGCACGATAGAAGCAAATTTTAGGCCAACGACTTCCGAGTCGCATTGCTGTCCCAAGATTTGTCAAGTATGCAAGCCCAAGGCTAATTTTTGAACAGACTCCGACCAGTCGCTGTATCATAGTGGGCGTGTCGTGGATTGCAATGCCAACCAGCCAAGTCTGGAACATCAGCGTCGGGACATTCCAAGATCAAATATACACAGGTCAAGACGATCAACTTGTGAAGTGAGAGGGTCGTTCTCCATTCTTACTGTACGTCTTATATCAAACACTGGAGAAGCGTACTGGATTTAGTCCAGTCTCACCGCGTTCGATGTATTACTAGTATTAACCTTGTTCAGTCCGTTTTCCTCACTAGTGCCCATATTGGCTGCTCTGTCACCTCAGTATCCTTTCAGTGAATCCAGCTGATATCACACGCGACTCACATGTGTTTGTAACAAACGAAGCTCACACTCGTTCACAACACGTGAACCTCTCACTTTCGTGGGATCTTCCGCCATAAAACGCGGAGCTTTTCTCAAATATCTTCTACATTATCATATCTCCACCAACAAGAACAACAACGCTCTCCACTAACGCATGCAGTACACTACCAGACTCAAGAAGTAAAGCCTCAGCGTAGGTGCCGACTTCACTCTACATCCGAACACATTGTGGCTGGTATCAGCTGACACACAAAATTAGCATGAACGCATTCCGCGTTCCAGAGAAGGGCGGGCTGTCGAAGCGCTTGAATCTGAGGTCGTGATGCGAGTAATATCATGAATTGTAGAAGTCTCTTACTAATGCATCTCACAGAGTCTCCACTTCGGATATGGATGGCTCGGAATACACCTCCTCTTCTCTTGCCCAAGTCTCATCAGAACCCTTTGTGTCGCGCAAGACCGAGGTCACCATGTCCTCCAGCCCCTCCGTCTTCCGAGTATGCGGAGTTCTCAAGTCTCACCCAACTGCTACGTGTACGCAAGACTATCGGAAGACTCCCGCAGTAAGGGGTCTGGGTATACATTGCAGTGGTGCACGAGCGACGAGAAGTCAATCGTGAGACAGAGCATCTCTTGAACGACGTTTTCGAAGAAGAGGACATGGGAACTCTAGCCCTCCAAATGGTGAGGGTGTATGTGGAAGAGCTGGGGACCAAAGCAGACACCGAATTGCTCGAGCTCCCGTACGGGGTTGCTTAGTAGAAGATTGCAGACACAACAGCCATTCTCTGCGCCAAACCCAAGTCTTTGTTTGAGCACCTTCCTCAACGCGGCGAGACGAACGATGAGCGGTGGGATAACCTCAGAAAGTCTATATACGATGGCCATGTCCCTTACACACACCTTGTGTGGCACGAACCAGGTGCGGATGAGAAGGAGCGGTGCGATAAGGCTGCGAAGGAGTTCAACAAAGCCTACGAGGTCCAGAGCACGCCCTACAAAGTCTCCTGGCGGTATGTCTTCCGCGGCTGTTGCCTCTGAGTCCTCCGCATCATGCAGGGCGTGGACCTTAAGAAGCACATATTCAACGTTGATGACTTCATCGGTAGCATGCATGTGTACTGCAATTTCGTCAAGGCGCTCGAGCTCACCAAGACACCCCAAGCCCGGAATCGTTCATGGAGGCGCGTGTCTACGACACCGCATGTGCCGAACGCTCTGCGTGGCGGTACTATTTGCATGGCGACATGGTCATTGAGCCCGTCGCGATTCTCTCGGCTTCCACGATGTTGACAGTTATCTTCTACGTCACCAACGACAGGAATGTCGCGAAGTGATTAGGAGACAGCAAGTCTGGTTGTGGGTTTCTACATCAGCAGGTTGCATAGTCGGAATCTTTTGCAGGCCATGGATCTTTTGCAGGCCAGGTCAGGAGACGTGCCTAGGGCGTAGATAATTAGTTGCAGCTTGACATATGAGCTGGATCCAATACAGACTATGCATGCAGCACTGCCGCTTACTGTGCCATGTTGAAAGTTGAACGCACAACTATACATTTTCCGCATCCCCCGTGAGATTTCTATACGTTCTTCAGGCAAGTGCTACCGTTTATGTAGTGTTCACAACGACACGAAGAGGTATTCAGGTCGGTAGGCTCGCTTTGATCAAGATTAGATAAGATGGAATTATTTCTATATTCACGCTATCGTCGACTACTAGTGGTCGGCGATAGCTCTAACATGGAAGAAACCCACAACTATTACATCTTGAATATTACCGAGATACAGTAAGCGAGCGCGATCGCCAAACAGTTGGATGCCGGATTAAACACTTTGGACCGCTACATCTTGACTGGCTCACGACGGGAAGGCCTGCTTTCATAGCGAAACGTATGGGTGTAGAAGCGCATCATCAACTTGTGTCTAGAAGCATGTGATATCCGTCGTGTGGGAGACCATGTGCCGAAGGCTCAAGTCTCTATGGTAAAGCATCCGGAAGCCGAACGATCCGAAGCTTGCCCTCTTCCATAATCCACATGCTGCTCCCGAAAATTGCAGCTGCACTTGCACATTTTCGTCATTTCACCGTCTTGATTACTCGCATCGCAACCTCCGTCCTAATACGATATATCCCCTAGAGGAGTCCATGACGAATTCTGCACAGTGTAGCACTTGGTGGCCTGCATGAAACAGATGCAAATACGAGGATAGACACAGCTCGGATCCAGCTATCCAGCATACACATATTCTCAACGTCGCCGAACCTCCCTCTCACCCTCTCGTCAATCGGCGACGATTTCATACAGCATGCGCTCTTGTACACACCTGTCCATCCGATATTTTCCATTGGCCATGCTATCCCCGCTAAGGCCTTACCCTCCTGTTCACGCGGAAAGATTCCCTTATGGCGCATACAGAGGCGAAGAGTAGTCATGCTATCTTGGGAAGGACATTCACTGCTGCATAATGTTATAGCTGCACAAAGTTTTAGTCCCTTGTGGGTTCTTCACGGAGCTTCGAATCCCTCCTGTCGTCTGCTTGTTCGACATCCCAAACCCCTCCAGAGCTCCGCAACAGTCCGCTTTCCAAGACGGAGCCCTGATATTGCTCATGTGCACTAAGAGATCCAAATCCTCGAACCTTTGTCTCCAGTCACGTACTCGGCCTGTCTGCACAGCATGGTATCTTTTACGACCATCGACTGAAGAGCGCCTGCTCTCTACACAGTATGGTCTTCTTATCTCACAGCAAGGTCTGCAAGGGCTTTGCTCCGGGGCCCGGGCAAGGACTGGACTCATCACCCAACGAAGCTGGAAATGTCAGCGACTTGAGACGTCTGAGCTCTGGGGACAAGCTTTCGGTCTTTTAACATCCGGGGCTTTTCGCAGCTCGTCGAGGATCTATAGTCAGGCGACGCGTACTTACTCGGCCCCGGAATATTCTTCGTCGACTTCTCCGGTCACTTCTCCGCCTTGAAATCTACAGCTTCAGACCTATCCATCCGCCTACAGATTCGACTTGCCAGTCGTGACCCAGCTTGACCAAGGTACCTGTTGGTGCCCTCAAGCTTCCGACCCTTTACCAGGACGGTTCATCTTTTTGGAGGGCAGCAATGCAAAGCAAAGCGTAAGACCAATGCAGCGGTTTCAGCGATCCCAGAATTCATCCAGGCAAAATCAGCATATCTATCTGGCGTTTGTAGGTGTCACGTACGAGAAACCTTCAATTTCGTTGAGGCTTGTCGTAAAAGCCCGGGTGGGACGCCTAGTATGGACCGCTTTACGAAAGACACCTGCATTTAGCATGACGATCGACTTGCACACGCACCTAGTACCTGAGCTGACAGCGGAGGCCGTTCGCTTAGGAGATTCAGAGCGGCGGAGCCAGTGATGATCGATTGAAGCGTGGAAGACTTAGCGAAAGCGAAGGGGCATTCGAGGAGTGGAGGAACGGTCGAAGGATGGAGGAGCAGTCGGAAGATGGAGGACAGTCTCAATGGATAGTAGCAAATCGCGACGATCAAGTTTAGGCGAGGGACATGACATATGTGGAGGCGAGATGTTGATTAGGTGCAGGGAGCGGCATGCAGCGGAGATTACGCTGTTCTTGAATGGAGCATTGACTGGGATTCTTGAGTTCGGGCAATGGTTAAAGCGAATTCAAGGGTCTGACTGAATGCGTTTATAAGGAAACCACGTTGCGCCGCACATCCGTGAGAACATTACTCTTCTCCGATGTGGTAGTCATCGCCTCGGCCTCGATCGTACATCGTTGGTTATGACTCCTCCGCAGTTCCTCCATACTTTCGCGGCCATTTCATGAGTTCCTTGACTCGGGTCTTCGCTTACCGTGCTCTTTGTCCCCTCAATTTACTGCGATATCGTGGCTGCCTGATAAAGCAAATTGTAATGAACCGCTCGTATTGGCTTTTGTGAGTTTTTGTATCCATCATCATCAAAGCAGCGGTCGCTTATTGGTGAGCATCGAAGCCATGTTCTTCTTGACCGTCTGTCTCCTCTAGTGCAGCCCTCCATCGTCCTCACTGATCTAAAGATACATTTTACCATCAACTTATTGTCATTCAACGTGGCCGGCCTCGCAAGCGGACGTCGCTGCGACGAGTTCGCTATAATCTCGAGGGACGACTAGGTGAGCTAGCTCAACATTACTCCTGCGATCTAGCACGCATGCAGTCCTCGCCCGCACCGAGAATGCGTAGCATACCCCGAGAACGCCCACTATCGAACATGCAGCCAATATGAGATATAAAGTAGTCAGCTAATCGATCTAGAATCCCGACGATGCGTCGACGACGTCTAGCATCACCGTCTTTGCGGAGTATGCGAGCAAGTCGAATTCAAGCGCTATCATCAGGAGGTGAGGAGGCTTACAACTGGAGCGACTCCCGTCGCGCTAGGTGAGGCGCAGCAAAGGGCAAAGCAGACTTGTCGTTATAAGTTAGCCCTTCTCGACGGTCATACATGCTTTACGTGCACCAGGGCCATGCAGAACGTGCGCTGGAAGAAGTTCGGAAAGAACTACGACTGGCTTCGGCTCCTCGACCATGAGGACGGGAAAGCCACGGAAAGACAGCACAAGGGACTTGTACCTGGATGTCGCTGTTGCAGGAAGGCTCCGTCGATGGTTCTCAACGCGGCTGCCAAGATATGTTTGTGTTGTGAAGGCGTCGTTCTCCCGTAAGCTCTCCTCGACATAAGAGCTTTAGCCTTTTGCTGATATTGTATATAACAGCAATAATATCCCGACCCTTGCTGTCCTACAGAGAAGATGCTTGTTTCAGAGCCCGTAGCACTCGCTACCGCCTTCGAGCCTTGACCGTAGACCTTCTGGATGAAGAGCTGCTAGACCTCGGCCTGCGGCGTCAGATTACTTAGTAAGCGAAGATCCCTTTCCCTCCCGGCTGACTGGCGGTAGTCTATTCCACCTTGTCGCAGGCGATGACGGATGGGGTCCGGTAAAGTATCGTATAAGCTGTTTGGGTGGAGTGCAGCTCGCGTGACTAGAATAGCACCTGTTCACGAGGGACCTTGTATCTCGTGAGCGAGAGCTCTGTCCGAGGAACTTATATAGTGGCAGGTCATTCGTAGGCTGGAGGATGTATACTATACGTACAAACCCTCAGATCTCTCACCAGCGGACCAGCAATTGTCGTGCTCTTCACCAAGTATCTCGAGCCGTCAGTCCCGGATCTCCTCTCAATCCCACCAGTCTCATCATTTCGTCCGCAACCGACACGGCAAACTCTTCATCATTGATCGCCATCTGCTCCCTCACAATCTTGATTCCACTACCTTCCAACTCCTTGATCTTCCCAAACAACACTTTATCCGCCTCCTTATCCTCAAACGGCCCGCCCGCCGTACTAATCATCGAGACCCCCTTCTCTGGTACGTACACCACCACCTTCTCCGGCCTCGCATGCCGTCTCAACTTCCTCACAATAAACTCCCCCACGGCCTCACACTCCTCCTTACTCGTCCTCATCAAAGTCGTGACATCATTATGCTTGTACAGCCTCCTCCCCCTGTACCGCTCCGGCACGCCATCCCAGGGCCCAAAATTCACCATGTCGCACGCGCCGAGACTGAGCACCATGGGCAGTCCCTTGGTGGTCGCGGCATCCAATCTCGCCTCGCCCGCGGACATGATGCCGCCGGCGACGTAATCGCAGACCTCGGTCGTCGTGAGGTCGAGCACGGCGTCGAGGTAGCCTTCGCGCAGGAGCCGCTCCATTGCCTTACCGCCCGTGCCCGTGGCGTGGAAGACGTAGACCTCGACTTTGTCGGCGTAGGTTTCGTCGAGGTGGGCGCGGATGCGATCGACGGCTGGGGTGGTGACGCCGAACATGGTGATGCCTAGTCTGACTTTGGCCTCCTCTCCTTTTCGCTTCCCCTCTGCTTGCCGTGCTGCTCCTTCTTTGCTTGACTCTGCGCCCGCACCTGCACCCGCACCCGCCCCCGCACCCTCTGCCTCCTCTAGCTTGCGTCTATAAACGCCCGCCATCCCCACCAACCCACCCGCAGCGCCCTCCAACACTCCCTTCAACACCCTATTCAGACCCGCGACATCCACAATCGACGGCACGAGCACAATGTCGCTGTCCCCGATAATGGGCGCCGTATCCCCCACCGCCACCGTCGAGACGATGACTTTCGGCACCCCTAGAGGGAAGCGGCGCATCAGGCTGCTGGCGAGCGAGGTGCCGCCCGTGCCGCCCGCGGAGATGATGCCGTGGAAGGGGTCGGTTTGCTGCAGATCGTGCACCGCTTTCGTGGCTAGGTCGGCCATGTGACTCAGCAAGTCGGATCGTTGGAGGTTGGATACTTTGTCTGGTGAGGGTGAGGGGTAGCGGGAGAGTAGGTCGGGTTGGGAGATTGTGATGGCTGGGTGGGTGATGGGGTTGCGGCCGACGTCTATGAGTGTGACGCGGGAGCCTGGGCCTGCTGTCGAAAGGAGTTGTTGGCGGAAGTAGAGGAATTCGAGGAGTTTGGTGTCGAGGGTGCCGAGGAGGATGATGTGGAGGGGGGAGGCCATGGTTGGTTGAGGGGTGGTGGTAGACATGAGGCTGTGGTGATGAGAAGTATGTCTGAGTTTCCTAGCTCTTGCTCTTATTCTCAAAGATTTCCGTCTTTTTTCTATTCAATAGCATCTGTTCTCGGGAAAAAGATTGAGATTCTGAACCTGTTGATATGATGAACTAGACCGGCACAAGTGACTCGCAAGCTCGTGTGAGATGTGGGGATGGCTGCGGATATGCCCGTTCCTGGCGCCACCTCTTTCGTCATCGCGCGCAAGGTTGTCGATCAAAGCTTGGAGCGACCGGAGATGGCGGCGGGCGAGTCATGTTTTCATGATGAAGTCACGCTGGGATCGTAAGATGATGATGCCGAACTTCTTCAGATTCGTCGCGGACACTATTTGACAAAACGGAACGAAACCACTTGGACGGCCGGGACGTATAGACACGGTAGCCGTTTTTCTCCAACGAGGCAGCAACAGGAAGATAAGAGCTCGAAACATTTCCATTGTTAATCCACCATGGCGCCGCCAACAGACCGCAAGCAGATCTTGGAGAAACTCAGACAGCAAGTCAAAGAGGGCAAGCCCATAATAGGCGGAGGTGCGGGTATCGGTCTGACGGCAAAGTCATTCGAAGCCGGCAATGGCGATTTGATAGTGATATACAACAGCGGCCGCTACAGGATGGCGGGTCGCGGCTCCCTAGCCGGCCTGATGCCTTATGGGAACGCGAACGATGTTGTCGTTGAGATGGTATGAGTCTCTCTTTGTTTTCCAACCTTGACACTCAACAACAGAACGCCCTTCGACTGATACACATCAGGCCAACGAAATCCTGCCCGTCCTCAAAACTACCCCACTGCTCGCGGGCGTCTGCGCCTCCGACCCCTTCAAGTCTATGCCCCGCTTCCTCCGCCAACTTAAAGACATGGGCATCTGCGGCGTCCAGAACTTCCCGACCGTCGGCCTCATCGACGGAAATTTCCGCGCAAACCTCGAGGAGACGGGCATGTCGTTCGCCGCCGAAGTCGACATGATCAGGCTGGCGCACGACATGGACATGCTGACCACGCCGTACGCCTTCAATGCCGAAGAGGCGAGGATGATGGCCGAGGCCGGGGCAGATGTGGTGGTCGCGCATATGGGGTTGACGACGAGCGGGGCCATTGGCGCGAAGACGGGGAGGAGTTTGGAGGAGTGTGTGGGTGCCGTGCAGGAGATTGCTGAGGCGGCGAGGGGAGTGAATGGGGAGGTGTTGGTGTTGTGTCATGGGGGGCCGATTGCGATGCCTGAGGATGCGAGGTTTATTCTGGAGAGGTGTGAGGGGGTGCATGGGTTTTATGGGGCGAGTAGTGTGGAGAGATTGCCGGTGGAGGAGGCGATCAGGGGGACTGTGGAGGAGTTTAAAAAGTTGAGCGTGGGAAAGTCGTAAGGCGGGCGGAGGTGGATTGCCATGGGTCCTACATGTCAAACCGCATATTGAAGCTCAACAACTCTATCATCATGGTACGGCCAGTCACAAAGCCAGTCGTATCAGCCTCGTGATCCAAGCGGAATCGGAAGTGTGGGTAGAGTAGAAGATGCTTCTGGAGTGGCGCTGACAGGTAGGAAATGGATTTCAGCACACCGGGAAATGCGCAAAGCAGGAGCAGAGGCCAAGAGACAATGGAAGAACAATATGCCATCCATCAATGGGTATGAACGAACGCACTGACGTTGTTAGAAGAGAGTATTGCCTCAGCGTGTCTTACTCGACGATGATGTGGTCTGAAAAGTCTTTCCGTTTGCGAGGAGACTCGGTCCCTCAATCGACAATGCCTCGTGATGGCGTGAACCACAACTCCAAGGGCCGACAATATCCTGTTCAATGACTTCGTCAAGGATGCCAACGAGCGCAATGAGAGTGCTAGTTGGGTGTATGCATATCCATCGGATGATGCCCATCAGTTTGGGTAATTTTAGGCAACTCTCACGCCTTGTTATAATGCCATATCGGGTGCATCATCGCCAGTTCGCTGAAGAGCCCATGTCGAGCATCAAAAGTTTAGATAGATTTGATAGCCTACGACAGGCGCTCAACATACCCAGAAACGCAATAGTCTCCGTGACAACAAACGCAAAGTACGCGTGTGATCCGATGAAGAACGGCACCGTTCTCAGAAGATCTTATCGCCCATCAAGGGGAAAAAAAGGCGTGTCTCTACGTCGTTTCAAAACCTCTCATCCTGCACAGGAGTTCGCAGCAGAAGATGATCTTACACGCATGACTGCAGGGAAAAGCTGCGCGGTGCAGATCCGGTCTGCAATTCTCCGACTGCATCGCATGGAGGAAATCAACTGGGTAGATTGTGAAGGACATCTGTGCGTAAAGTGAGGAGTACGATGGGAATGCAGCTGATGCGCGCATGTGGTCGTCATTGAGCCGTTTCGTTGATTGTTGGCGCATCACAAGCTTACCTCGATCCAATTGCAGCGTTTCGAACCGGTGGCCGGCACACAGAAAGTCGCTTCGCAGAAGAGTTTGCCAGGATCCGAGGAGAAAAGTTCAGGTGAGTTGTTGGAACATCACGCCTCATCCAACAGATGGATGAAAGATACGGAGGGCGTGTACTCGGTAGAATGTTAGAATGATAATAGGGCCGCTGCCTGCCTACCCACCCGTGCCACCAAAGCCCACCTAGATCTTTCCCACACCAGGGCGGTCTACTAGGCTAGTCGGTACAGGGGGAGGTACCTAGCTGCCGCCCTGTTGCAGTCCGGGTAGCAAACGTGTGTGCCAATCAAATTCTAGTCCGTAGGTACCTACAGGTCACGACCTCTCAGGGTCCAGACAAGACGGAGCCCATTTCAACTGGTCGCGCAGCCAAATTGAGGGGGATAAAGTGAGAAGGCGAATGCAGCAGAGTTGAGTTGTAGAGCCCGAGTATATGTATGAGACACGGCAGGCGCGCTATCAGTCCGAGGCGATCTCGACGAGGCAGCTGACGGGGCTTAGGGGAGAGATTGACCTGAGAAGGGAGGACTCAGGACCCAGGGAAGTCACCCAGGAAAGCCATACGTTCGCCCTGCTCCCAACTGAAGCAGTACCTACTCTGAGTCGTCTGATGCTACATTGCCCAGCACCGCAGATGTTTTTCTTTTCTTTTTTTCTTCTTTTTTTTCTTTAAAGCTGTGGTTCTTGTAACATTATCTAGTAGGTACTACTACATGTTCCAATTCTGTAGAGGTTGTCGACTTCATTCGCCCGCAGATGGCGCTGCCGACCGGCATGTCCCCTGCTCTTTGGTGTTCAGGGTGCTGATCTGATCTGTTGTCCACCACCTGCGCCTAACGCCTAGGTACGCCTGCGCCTGCGCCTGCACGGCCTCATCCATTCATTCATTCACCTGGCACCATCTCGTCTTCGTCTTCCCTCTCTTGCAAGTTACTCCTCCCACTCCCACTTCCACTCTCCGCCCTTCCATCGGCCCTCTTGGATACTCTCACCATTGCTCTCCGACACTGCATCCTGGAGTATTGCTAATTCTTTATAACCCCGCGACGCCTCACTTCAAACAACGTCCGACAAGCCACCCGCCTCACGACACGAGCTCGATCGACAGCCCATCACTCGCACCCACCCTCACCTCACTTCACGCATACAAAAGGCGGGGCTCTACAGCATAAGTCTTTAGAACAATCACCGAGCGACAAAACTTGGGGTATCGCACTTCGACCGCGACGCAGGCTACCGTGCTGCGTGCTGCGTGCTGCATCCTGCGAGTTGTTGGTTTCGTTGGTAGCCAGGCCGCAGTCCTCTTTGTCAACTGCGACAGCGATCCCTCCACCACCACTCTCCGAGTCGGTGGTATCCACGAGACGTCACGACCCTCTGAGCGAAGATACAACTCTTGGACACACAGGCTTCTCTCGTCCTTACATTACTACACTCGACCTCACGCCCGCATGACAGCTTCACCTGCACCCTCCCACGCTCCTGGTGCAGGTCCTGATCGGGTTCCTGCCTACCAAGCCCGACGCAGACCGGCGGTATGAACAACAACATGCAGAACATGATGGGCGGACAGGGTCCTCCCCAGAATCAGGCCCAGGGCGCAGCTTTCAGAAATCAGATTATGATGGCCTTTCAAAAGGCTCAACACACTGCGCAGCCAGGCAGTTGGCAAGCCGCTATGCAACCGGTGGAACGAGCGGGGAATGTCCAGCAGCTGTAGGCAGACTCTCAACTTCGGTTAGTGACTGGTGACTGACCATGGCTCAGAGTCACCGCCTGGAATTTAGCGCGCCCCGGCCAGGGATCCAACGCCTTGACAGAGTCGTGGAAGAGATGCATGACGCAGGAAGGCAGTTTGTTTTCGACAGCACCTGATAAAGTATGCATTGTCATCTCGTCACTTTCGACCCCTTCCTAACTGTCTTCGCAGAACCACTACAACGACCAGCTTCGAGCGATGCTTCAAAAGCTGCAGCAAGCTCGAGAAAACAATGCCATGGCGCTTCAGATGCCACCAGGTAATGCCATGATGAATCAACAGCGCATGATGCAGCAAACGCCCGTGCAGAATATGCCCAACCAAAGCAACAATCAGTTCCCTCAGGCCTTTCCCCCACAACTTCAACATCAAATGCAGGCTTCACCCATACCGCCTACCAACTCGACATCCGCTCCCATGGACAGCAACCAAGTTTCTGCGCCTCAGATGCAACAGCAGCAATCTCAACAACCCATGTCTCAGCAACAATTCTCGCAAGCCTACGGAAACCAGATCATGAGTGTCGCTCAGAAGATGAAGGCTAATGCGAACCCAGACCTGATGCAAAAGGCCCAACAGTTCATCAGCTCTATCCCACCCGTACAGCAGCAGGCATTGCGGGTACAGAATCGAGACCCAACGATAATGTTTTACCAAAAGCAAGCGGCTCAAATGCTGTACGCCCGGCATCGTCAGCAAGCTGCTCAAAACCAGCCCGGTGCTGGCAACGTAGCTCCCGGTATGCATCCTTCGAATCAGCCAGGACAGTCGATGCAAAATGGTGCTCCAAACGGCGCTTCTGGACCTCCCGACTTTGATTTTTCCCAATTCGCCGGTCAACAAGCAGAAGCCCTTCGATCACAGGACGCCGGTCAACTGGTTGTTCCCGCGAGCAATCCCGTCAATCTCAGTCAACAAATGGGCGGCATGTTTCCCATGGGCATGCAGCAACCTCAAGGTGCCCAGCAGGGTATGAATGGGCAAGGGCAGATGCAGAACGCGCAAGGCCGGCCTCAGCAGTTTGGAAACATGTCGGCACAGCAGCATGCGGCAAGAATGCAACAACAAGCCCAACAGCAGGCGAGATTGCAGCAGCAACAACAGGCTCGAGAGATGCAACTACGAGGACAAGCTGGCGGTCTAGGATCTCAAGGCTCCCAACAAAGTCCTGCCATGCCTCTTTTGACGCAGCCCATCGGACAGCCAGGACAGCCAGGTAATGCTACACCACAACCACGACCTCAATCTACAATTTCCATGCCAATACAGACGCCAGGTCCAGGCCAGATGGATCCTCGAGCTATGATAGCTCTCCAGCAAGCGCAGAGCCGTGCAAACTTGGCACAAGGAAGGGGTCCCCGCCAGATCCCTCCGCAGCTTCAGACTGTTTTGAGTGTTGAGGCGCAGCAGAAGTTGATGAACTTACCGCTCGATGAACAATTCAACACGGGAATTAGCAGGTTGATGGCGCAATATCAAGCTTCACGCGGATTTCCCGGCCAGCAGCCTCAGAACCAACCCGCACAACAGTTCAACCCGCAAGCCTTGCAGATGGGCCAGAACGCTAATCAGATGATGGGACCAGGTCCTCAGCAAATGTCGCAAAACATGGCGCAGCGACCTCCTGTAGAGATGATAAACCAGCAGATTCAGCAACAACAGCAGCAGCATCAACGGGCGCAACAAGCAATCCAGCAGCGAACAGCTATGCAGCAAATAACTCCAGAGCTCATCCAACGTTATGATGCTCAGCCTTTCCCGCGCGAGATACTCCTCAGCAGAGGCGTTAGTCTGCCGGACCAAGTCAGGACCTGGGGTCAACTCAAAGAATATGCGGCCGTTTCTCCCGGTCCACTGACCCGTGAGGCCGTTAACAGAATCCAAGCAAATTTCATCGTCCAAACGCGGCAGAAGCAACTGAGTGGTGGCAATATGCCTCAGAATCCGCCTGGACAACCCAACGGACCAGCTCCGCAGGCGAATATGATTCCTCCGGGTATGAATCAGATGCAGGCCCGACCTAATGGCCCACAAGGTATTCCCAACATTCCTGGCGGCCCACAGATTACAGTGACGCCTCAAGAGATTGCACACTTTAGGGCGACTGTCAAGACTCAACAAGTGCAGAATGCGTCGGATGAACAAATTAGGGGCCATCTCCTCAAACAAAAGAGAGAACGAGTACACCAGAGCCAAGTCATTCAGCAACAACAGCAGCAGCAGCAGCAGCAGCAGCAGCAACAGCAACAACAGCAACAAGCGCAGCAAGCACAACAACAACAGCAGCAAAACCAAGGACAGGTTCAGAATTATCAACAGCAACAACAACTCCGTCAGCCGAACGGCTTCCAGCAGCCGCAAAATGTTGGCCAACCACCACAACAGCAGCAACAACACAGAGTTCAGCCTGCTCAACCACTGACTCAACCCATTGCCACGCCAAAGACAACTGCGGGCCGTCCAACACAAGCTCCGACGAATCAGTCCCAAGCGAACGGCATTGCAACACCTCAAATGCCTCAAAAGGGCACCAAGAGATCGAATGACGAGGTCATGGAGATTCCGAACCCGAACCAAGGCGTACAAGCCCCGCTAATGCAGCAGTCCCGCTCGCAGCAGCGTTCGATCCCAACTATAACGCCGGAGCAGTTTGCAAAGTTGAACCCTCAGCAGAGGCAAGCTTTGATGCAACAAGTACAGGCACAGAAGGGACAGGCGCAGGGACAGTCTCAGCCAGTACAGCAACAAGACGGCAGTCAACAGGCGCAGAACAATGTTCCACCGGAATTGACTCGAAGATTCCAGGAGATTGTCCGCGAGATTCAGACCACTCTGAAGACAGACTCAGAAGTGCAGCTGACGCAGCAACAACGACAGCAGATGAATGCGAAAATACAGGAGGAGGCAAAGTTCATCATGATGGTACCGAAGATGTCTTTGATGTACTTTCAGGCCGAGAAGAATGAGCAATCCATCAGGCAGATCTTGCAAACGGTATGGTCGGCTCTGAAAATGTTCACTATGACAAAGCTAATGTGCAATAGCACGTTCTTCTCAGTCGTCAACTTAACAAGATGCAGCTCGCCGAACGAGTCAGCGTGACGCCGCAGCGTCTAGATGAGCTGCTGACTGCAATTAAGCGAATAGTACAGACTATGATACCATACATGCCTGGAAGACAAAATCAGAAAGGGCCGCAAAAGCCGAACGCACCTGTCCAGCAAACCCAGCAGCCGGCTGGCGTGACCCAACAACAGCCAGGCCAGACCCAAGCACAGTTGAACGCGGTAAATCTAGAGCAGCAGCAACAGATGCTTCGAAATCAACAACAACAGCAAGCAGGCCAGCAGAATCGTCGTAACAGTTCAAAAGCTCCGGCAGCACCAACCTCCGCTGTCGCTCCTCCCGTCAATTTTCCAATCGGACACGGCTCGCCTCAGGGCGTGCCAGTATACGGAGCACCTGCGCAACAGAACATCGAGCTCAAGCAGCCTCCGAAGAAGAAGACAAAGACTGGCAACAGCGCTGCGTCCACACCAGCCCAGCAGACGCCTGGACCATCAGGTAGCCCGCAGGTCACCAAGTCCAACGTATCACCCCAGCAACAGGTCAAGCAGACCCGGCAGACAATTGAGCCACCGAGGCCAATGTTTCTATGTACAGAGGCAGAATGTCGCGGCCGCGCGTTTTCTTCACAAGAGGAGCTTGAGAAGCACAAGAAAGAGCACGTCCCGGTTGCCGACCCGCTCAAGTATGCCCTCGAAGGCGCAACGATCGCTCTCGGACTCAACGAAGATGGTACGAGGAAGACCAAAATGGAGAACAAGGTTGCAGGAAAGGGTGTCAAAATTCAACAGGCGGCAGGCAAATCCCAGCTTGGAGCGAGAGCCGACGGACAGAAGATCAAGCAAGAAGTTTCCACGCCGATGGCGCGACAGAGCACGCAGACGAGCGTGCAGGGCAAGAACTCGAGTCCGGCGACGGCGGCGGCGGTCAAGATGCAACAACAGCAGTCGCAGCAGCAGGGCAAACCTACGCTATTGACAGTCGCAGGCGCCAAATCAGCCGGCAAGGACGCCTCCGTCGACGTCAAATCAGAAGCGGTTGCCGCTGCAGGAGGAGACCAAACAGGCGCCGCCGGTTTAGTAGACGACGTAAGCTTCGACGACATGACGACCCAATGGAAAGACTGCCCCCTCGACCAGGACGCCGTGCACGACCTCTTCAACGACCTAGACAGCATCCTCGCTCCGGCTGCGGACTGGGCGCCGCGAGATCCTACGACAGCGCTGGGACCTGTTGGCAGCAGTCCTGCCACGACGCCTAGCTCGACGGCTACCACGTCCAAGTCCAGCGACGTCAGCGAGAACGATAAGCTTACGGTTAATATCAGGGGTTTGGATCAGTGGGTCGAGGCGCAGGAGGGCATGTACGCTGAGATGCCGTGGCTGCAGCCGGAGTTTGACTTGGTGCAGGATATATCGGGGTTGGATGTCGGTGGTGGTGGTGGTGGTGAAGACAGTTTTTTCAGCCTGGATTCTTTTGTGGACGGAGACGATGGTGGCGTTGCGGCTGCGGGTCCCAGTGCTGATCTGATGGATTGGGAGGGCATGTTTGGACCTGGGGCCATGGGGGCGGGGAATGCGGTGCCCGGGTGGGAGGGGCAGGTCGGGGCGGAGATGGTCTTTTGAGTTTCTTTCTTCTTTACTCTTCTCTTCGTTCCTTTTTGCTTTTCGTGGGTTTGCGAGCGTGGCGTCGGGTTTGTATTGCGATTTCTCACGGCACTTTCCATGTTTGATGATTCCCCCCCTTTCGTCTTTTGGCCGACTGTCGCGCCGGGTTTTTTCTTTCGCTTTCGATGTGGCTGGTGATTTACGGGGTTTGGGCGTTTTGATCTTTTGGATTCGCCAGGACGATCTACGTCACGATCTATATGGCCTACACGGGATCTTATTGTGTCCGTTGCAGGTCTGGATTCTTCGGGGATATAGGCAGAGGAAGACCGGGCTATGGTGCAAATGACGGGAGTTTTTTTTACTTGGGTCCCGGGTCTAAACGCTGGGAAATGGCACAGGTCATTGGCAATTGTATCTTCTGGGATAACGGGGGATATATTGGATGATTCTGCTTTTTTGGGGGGGAGTATATACCGCTTCTTCTCAAAGTATGTGTGTGTGTGCATGTGTGTGCGTGTGTGTGCGTTGGTAG
>JAWDJW010000036.1:0-16771 GCA_033119265.1 Coniosporium uncinatum
AGCCAAACGTCGAACCAGTATATACCGATATCACTTCGATCAACAAGAGCGGCTTGACGACCGAAGACGGACAACGTTACGAAGTCGATGTCATCATCTGCGCAACTGGTTTCGATATGGCATGGGCACCACACTTCAATCTGAAGGGCACTAATGGGATCGATATCCACGATGCCTGGAAGGATGTCCCAAATTGCTACCTGGGACTCGGTGCGCCAGGTTTCCCCAACTACTTCGTCATGAACGGGCCACGAGGCAACCTTTGTAATGGCACTGTAAGTGTTCTTAAATTCACTACGACCTCGGGAAACGACTCCTAGTTCGCTTGGTAGCATGTCAGGTTCTCAACAACACATCAAAGCTATGACCAGTACAGGCGAGGCGATGCTGACTACGATGCAGGTTCTTCCCTGCCTTGAGACGCAACTTGAGTACGTCATTAAAGCGGCAAAGAAGATGCAGTCAGATCGCATTCTGTCAATGGACGTCAAGAACGACATTGCCCTGAGCCTTCAACGATATGTAGATAATTGGCATGAGGGTGGAGTTTGGAGCGGCGAGTGCAAGAGCTGGTACAAGAACAACACCAAAGGCGGCAAGATCATGTGCTGGGGTGGATCTGTAAGTACTCATGCTCTCCGACACTGGCATTACCAATCGACAAAGTCAAACTGATCACATGCGTTCTAGTCGATGCACTACCTCAAAGCGATCAAGTATCCACGATGGGAGCATTTCAACATCCATTACATGGGTGATAATCCGTGGGGTTTCTTGGGCAATGGTCGAACGAAGGGGGAGACATTGAACGATTTCGAGATGATGGTTCCCTACATGCGCAACGCAGACACGCCGTGGGACATTGAGTAAAGGAGCGCAGGTACATCCGTACAAATATAATCGTTCATAGGCTCCTACGTCTCAACCATGCTCGTACGTTGAATCTTCGCGTTCGATCGTCTGTTATTTAGGCTATTCGGGCTTACCAACAAAGTCCTCACTCACGTATGCAAAGTGAACCGCCTAACTCTTAGGAACTGTCCTAGAGTATACACGCGCATGGACAGACTTATGTGCTCGCACGCCTGTCACTTTCAATCTTGCCGTTATCCGTCATCACATCTTGCTTTCTTCCGGTACCAGTACAGCAAATACTGTAACGAACATGTTTTCGACGAGTGCTTGCGGCGATAGCGCATGGAAATTCCCCAACGCTTTCGAGCTGAGAAGGAGCAGACCGAGATTAAAGACTCCATGCTACGAGGGATCCTTACGATCTGCTTGAACTTCTGACACCCGTGCGCAGCGCCAAATGCCCCAAGCAAGCACGTCTGCGCCCCTGATTCTGCACACAGTACTTGCAAGTGGACTCGCTATCATTGTTATCGAGGGGAAAACCGAGACGTTTGCAGTACGTTTCTTATGAGCATTCGATTACTCAGTATACTTGACATTGACTGAATGGAAAGAGAGACGGCCGCGCCAAACTGACCCCATACGAGTAGGAGTCTGCGTCTCAAGTTTGCGATGAAGCACCAAGCTATGACATTGCAAGCGAAAAAGAACCCGGTTGCGCCTAAGCCGACAGCAAAGGACTTCTCGGGGGTCCATCCAACTACAAGCTGATAAAAGCATGTTTGATAGCCAAGAACCAAAGTATTTCCAGAGAGATACTGGCAGGCGTAGATCCACACAGTTGTCAGAGTTCGTTGCCGATTAGCGGGATTGAAGCATTCTAAGAAGCTGTTACTCTCTTACCCAGACTTTCGAAAGGATAGCTCTAGGGCCAGAGTCTCCTCAATCTGAGCCATGATCCCTTCCTTGTCGATGCAGCTGTTCTTCCCATGCAAGCGATTAATCGCTCGGCGCGCTTGCTCCGGTTTGCCGATGCGAGCAAGCCAAACAGGCGATTCCGGCCACACTAGGAACGATACGAGTACCAAGCCAGGAACGATCCACTGGCAAGCAAACGGGACCTTGTATGCGGATGCGTCAGGGCGTGCAGCGACGACGTTACATTACTCCTGTGAACAGAAAGACTCCCGCAAATAGGATCGTGTTGACCATGCCTGGAAGGACACCGCGGACGCGGAGCGGCGCAACCTCTGAGACGTAGGTAGGGCCTATCACGATCCACATTCCGACGGCAATGCCATTCACGGCTTTTCCGGCGCACAATATGCCGAGGGATTGGTGAGACCAGAATTGAGCGGCAACCCCTGCGATTGATATGACACAGGAGGCGACAGTCGTGTACCTTCGTCCAATCTTGTCCGCCATGTAGCCCGTGATGATTGCGCCAATCGCGCTGGTGACTTGACTGACGGCTCCGAAGATAGAGATTCACGTAGCTGGTACAATGTATGTTGTAACGCCTCCGCTTTCAACCGCTGTCCCATAATCCTCGCGAAATTTGGGTGTAGCGATGTGATAGCCTGCAATAATGCCGTCGATACCGGAGTTGAGGACTACGAGCATGGCGTACATGCACCATAGACATGACCTCCAATATAGCTTCACTGTCTTAAAAAAGCACAGACTTGGTTCGAATTCAGTGTATCGTGCGGCCGGCACAGCTCGTGGGCCGGAAACATGCTCGATGCGTTCGCATATTCTCTTTTTCTCGAGACGGGACTGGGTATGGGTTCTGCGGCAGAGACTGACGGGTCTCTCGGAGCCATATCTTCTTGCTGGATCGAAGTGTAAGCTCACGAAGATTGAGGAAGAAGTGGGAGATAGACAAAAAAGGACACAGAGAGACAGCTGTGCCGCGTGAGAATGAACTATACCTTAGACAGGGTTCCTAGTACCTGTGACACAAAATGGTGTGTGCCTATCAAAGATAGGGAGGTTTTCCCACGGGGTAAAAGTAGGCCTAGATCCCTACACAGACCAGCACAAAGGATTCCAACCACGTATACGGGTGAACAAACCTGCAGGTCCGTAAGCAGCCATGGTTCAGCTTGGCCGTCAGGCTTTGCATAGCAAGACTGACGCCAGCTTTTACTTGAACAAGGTGGCCCTCGCTGGTGACTGTTTGGCGAATTTCGGGAAGATGTGACAACGACTGGCTATTACGCTCTGCTCACTTCCCGCTGTTGATACACTGAAATCACTGGAAGCCGATTAGACAGGGTGAGAATATTGCTTGAGAGTGAGTGGTATGGTACGATAGGGAATATCGCAAGTACGTGAACATCGTTCCGAGCCGCTTCACAGGCATTGATCAAGACGATGCCGAAGGTTTCCATCAAATCGAATCCGCGCTCACGGTCAGCTGACGTCCAGTGCTAGTCAGTACGTTGAGGTTGTTGATCGTTGGATGAAAGACTGGGCTGAGATGGGTGTTCGTTCGAGGACTAGCGCAGAAACTCTGCATGACTCAGCCAATGCGACTTCGTCAGCTTTCACTGACCTCAGTCCTCAAGTCAAATGTCCTTGACTACGATGCGGTAGTTATTGCTCGTGTTTCTACCGTGATGCATTGACGAGTTCGAGTGCTGCAAGGTCCTTTCAGATCAGTGGGTCGCCGCCCTATCAGGCAAATGACCTTTCCCTCAATTCCCAATATGTGCGGGTGAAAGTGTACTGACGACCGAAAAGCTCATGTTATTTCTTTGAATCCAGAGTTCAAGGATGAAGCAATCAGAGATTACGGCACCCGTAGTCGTCAGCGGTCCATCTCGGCCAATGCTGACAGGCCTTCGTCTCCATGTTGGCGCCGCCATCCTGCGAAATCTAGTATGGCTAATGACTGGTAACGGTCAAGATTACGATGAGATTCTTTATGTGCCGACGCCCGGTTTAGGCGTCGGTCGAGTGCGCTGCGCAGCCTGCCGTCCTTCTAAAGCCGCTACAGCCTCCAAAGAAGAACCGCTGCCGCTTGTGTTGGTCCTTCAGGGCGGTGGATTTGTCCTCGGCCAGCCAGAGGACGGACAGAAGCACGATCGGAGGATATCTGATGAGGTGTGCAGATTCCATATCCGCTGAGTATACCGCTCAGCATCGCTAAACTGATTGATGTTGCGGAGAACTGTTGAGAACTGATGCAAAGCGCTGCTAGCTCGGAGTCGTGGTCATATCCGTGGATTACGCTAAATCTCCTCGATATCCTTATCCTCATGCCCTACTCCAGATATATGGTGTGCTAAAATGGGCGCTCTCTGATCAGGCGAAGGCTCACGGTCTTCACGTCGACCCTTCACGCGTTGCAGTGATGGGCAACTCCGCTGGGGGCAACCTGACCGCTGCTCTCTCTCTTCTCCTGTCTTTCAAAGAAGGACCCAATAAGCGTTTCCGTGAAGAGCTCCCTCAGACCTTCGAACACAGGCTTCAGGTTCTCCTTTACCCGAGCGTAGATGTTGGGATACCTTATGGTGATCGGTTCCGTCGAAGCACTCCCGAAGTGCAGGCCCAAAGCCTACCCGTAGCTGTCGCTGAGCTCATGGAAGACTCGTATCTGCCGCCATACGTCGATCGACACCACATCTTGATACGCCCTCTAGAAGCAGGCAGTGCGCTATTGAGCAGTCTCAAGCCTCCGGCGGCATTGGTTCTGACAGCAGGCATGGATTGTCTGAAGCAGGAGGCAGACACCTATTCAGACCTACTTAGGGAAGCAGGTGTGAAAGTCGATGCTCACGATTATCCTTTGGCGAAGCACGGCTTTTCGCACTATACTAAAGGGCAAGATTTCAGGCCGGACGATGTCGAGGATTGCTGGAAAAGGATTCAAGGAGCATTGGAGTCCTCATTGGAATTGTCTCCTTAAAATGTAGTGTCTTATATCTTGATGACCATGCTTATCAGCCGCACAGAGTATATAAGGAGCGACTCAATAGTCACAGAAACCCCTGACGATCACGTGTTTGGGGCTAATGGAATTGGCTTTGGTATCACTCGATGCGAGCAACTGGCGAAAACTTGTATGCAGCGTTAACGTTGTTGAATGCGGAACAACATTGGTCAAAGGCTTACATAAATCCTTCATCAAAGCACTTTCTCCACACTCGTAAATCGAATTAGCTCGGGTTTCTTCATTAGGAAAGGTGTACGAACCCCGAAGTCGCTGTATATCGGAAGCCTCACGTGAGCCGAACGATATCCTTGCATATTAATGGACCTGCGGTATCCGGAGCTACGAGAATGACTCAGGTTTACTGACGAGAGCCGTGTGCAACGCATGTCGTCGATCTGGGCTCGCAGAAAAGTTGTCCAAAATGAGCGCGAAACGTTATAATAGCGTGGATGCCTTCACCTCGCAAACCAATACTTTGAGATCGCAAAGCCAGACTTATATTACGTGGATGCGATATATATTCGTCCACGTAGCTCAAATCCATCCGCAAGCCTCAACATGTCTGCAATCAGGCTCGACTACAACCTGTCAACTCCGCAAATTGTCATTAGCTTGATTGTGTTGGTCGTGGGAATTAAGACCCTTATAGACTGGCGGAAAAGAGTGAGTCAGATCTGCTCGTGTCCGTCAACTGCTTTCTATTCAGCAGTGAGGCGATTTGGTCGGCCGGCGTACTGATACTGCCTAGCCAAATGTCCCAGGCATTGGGTATGGATCGATTCCAGTACTGTCAACCTGGATAGCTGCAATTCGATTTATGCGCCGGCCAGTAGAGTTGGCGCGGGAAGGCGTCGCGAAATACAGATCAGAGTACTTTCGCATATGCACGTTTCAAGCCGAGTATACCTTGATAGCATCGAAAGAGAAGGTGTCAGAATATATTCGAGCCCCTGATGATGTGCTGAGCATGCAAGACGCTGCAAACGACGTAAGCGCGTTCTGTTCTGGGCATTAGAATTCCGTAGCTAACCTCGAATATCTTGTCCGTCCACAGGCTCAACAACTTCCGTGGACTATGGGTTATGGTGTAGCCTATCGAACATACCATACGCCTGTCGTTCGGACGCAGCTCACTCAAAGCATCAAATCTCAAACGCCGAATATGTTGGACGAAATTGCCCATTCCTTCGATGACTTCTTCGGAGCTCCCATAGGTAATTGTTCGCCCAAGGAAAGCGCGCCGTGTACGCACACTCGAGCAGTCATAACTCACCAGCCGAGCGTATCTAGATTATCAACCGTTTCCAATGTACGATATTATTGCCATAACAGTTGCGCGAACCAGTAATCGAGTGTTTGTTGGTACCACATTGTGTAAGTCGAAGATTAATTGCCCTGGAATTTTCAAGATTGGCGCTCACGCAATTATTAAAGCCCGCAATGAAGGATTCCTCAAAAATGCAGTTGATTATGCTCGAGCCGTCGTAATTTCCGCTGAGCTTATCAGAGCTTTCCCAGATTGGCTCAAAGAGTAGGGCTTCGCTCGCTGCATATCAGTTCTGCGCTGACGCGCTTATGACAGTATTGTTATCAAGTTTGCGCCAGTGACTCGATATCGTTGGGCAGCTACCAAGTACCTCAAGCAAATCATCCAAGATAGATTGGATGGGAAGTTGGACGAGAACGGAGAGAAATATGAAGACCTTATCCAATGGCTAGTTGACGCCGCACCTCCGATCGAGCGGACGATCCCCCAATTGGTGGAACGAATAATGGCTCTGAATGTGGCATCGATTCACACTACTACGATGGTAGGCCCCCTAAGCCTATTGTAATAGCTCTCGGATTGACCGGACTTCTCGCAGACCTTCACGGCAGCGTTGTACAACCTGGCCATGGAGCCGGAGAAGTATATACCAATCCTACGTGCCGAAGTCCTAGGAGGATGCGCAGACGGTCAGATAACTGTGGAGACGTTGGCGGACTTGCCGAAGCTTGATAGTTTCCTCCGGGAAGCAGGCCGGTTCAACAACGCTGGGCTTCGTAAGAGCGCGGGACTTCCTCCGCATTGGCGCAATGAGGAACTCTACATGCTGACTCTCTGACAGTTTCGTTGCAGCGCAACGCAATCAAACCCTTTACGTTCTCCGATGGTACCGTGATTCCGGCCGGCGCAAAGATTGGATGCCCAAACCTGTTCTTGCAGCGCGATCCGTCGATCTACGACAATCCCGAACAGTTTGACGGATTTCGATTCGTGCGGCAGGAGAAGGGGAGCACACAGCCGTTGAAGGGCTCTATGGTCACCACCGACGCTGCATATCAGCTTTTCGGACATGGAAAGCACGCTTGGTGAGTGCTCGAGGTGGCTAGCGACGAGTGCCGCCCGCTGACATGTGAATTCTCAATGCAGTCCAGGACGATTCTTTGCCGCGAATGAGATGAAGATGATGCTTGCGACGCTGCTACTTCGTTATGACATGAAGTTGGCGCCTGGTACTCGTCCTGAACCTTTCTTCATTGGGACCATATCCATGCCGGACACGAAATTGAAGGTCTTGGTTAAGAGTAGGGACCTCTGAGCAGGGAGCTCTGAGCAGGGACCTCTGAGCAGGGAAGTGCTGCAACATTCAAGACATGGAACGCGTAGTTGACGATGAGCATGGAACGAGTAGTTGACGATGAGCCAGCTTCGTCAGTTGAACTGACATACGCCTCGAGTGGGGGTCGTTTTACTGGAAGGTTCGGGACGGCTTGGAGCGGCTTGGCGAGTGCGGGGTTCGGGAGACGGGACCATGCGCGTTCCGGCCATTGGAAGGGGTTCCAAGGTTCCAATTGTGAGAATAATGTGAAATTCTCCCCATCGGCATGTTCTTTTATTAGGTAGTCGTAGGTACCAGCATCGAACATCTTATGATTATTATTATTCTTATTATTATTATTATTATCATTGTTATCACTATTATTATTCCGTCCCATGACTCCAATCATTGTTGCAATAGGAACGTGACCGTCGACAGATAATGCCCACAAACATGTCCACTTTGCAGCGAGCCGATACGGTTTACCTTTTTGTCCATCAGAAAAAACGTCATGTCTGCGGCAGCTGACTCTGATTCCAATGTGGCAAGCTCTGTTCGTAAAGCGCGGAAACGAGAGACCGACCGACGCGCTCAAAGAGGACACCGTCAGCGTCATAAGGCCTACGTGCTCCAGCTCGAAGAAACCATACAGTCTCTGAGCTCACAGCACACTTGTGACGACCGTGTGCTTGCTCTTCAGGCGGAAAACGAACGCTTGAGGGAGGCATGCAGCAAACTCCGGAATCAACTGGAGAAAGTGCGCCTTGCTGCTTGCGCGGACGGCGAAGAGCGAACCGTCGATGCCGGCAACAGCCATGATAGCCAGGTTCGCCAGAGTCGTCAATCAACTCCGTCACCAACAAGCCCGCCCAACGTGAGCGAAGAGCACCTCGGTCCATCAACAGCTGAAGCCGCTGCGTCGGTTGGTGAGCCTTACATCCTGGGTATGGACTTAGCTATGCCTACGCCCCCCGGTTCGTCGGACTCTTATGGCCTCGACAGCGACAGACCGGTAAGCCATGCCCACAGCTTGTGCAATTTGCCTGGACTAAACTTTTCTAGGTAGTTGAACCGCCGTCGTTCATAGTTCATACGTCGGGCATCGAGATGGAGAGTCACTATGATATGCCACATCTGACCAACATTGTGGAGATCACCTCCCGAGAACCGGACGAAGAATTACACCATTTCCCCTCCGCGACAGCACAGCCAGCGGCCCATTTCGGAGAGACTGTTGTTGACTTGGTAGCCCCAATCTCTTCGGAAAGGAACAACAGCTCGATGACTCAGTCAACCAACCGCCATCCAAGTCAGTCTTCTTCGTTTGCTCAGGCGGGCAGCAGACACGCCCAGCTGACTAGTCCGGATTTATTTGCTCACGGTGTGCCTGATCTGAATGCGAACATGGAGGCCCTAGATGGCAGTGACTCATATCCAGACCCTGCTCTCGACTTTTGCAGCATTCCAACCGATATCGGTTGGCATGACAGATCCAAGGAGTTCCCTCGGTTTGGTCCATCTGCGTGTTACTCCGATGCTTTCATCGTGAGCGCTCTTGAGGAGGCGCGCAGCGAGCACCAGCAAGGACGATTCAACACGACAGAGCGCGTAACATTGAAGAAGATTCTTGCGACCCCGCCGCTTGACTGCTTGTCTTTCCGCCTTTTCCATTATATATGTGGATATGGGCCTATGCCGCTACACAACCTCTTAGCAATCTTTTGGGTACAATATCTTTTTCTCAGGGTAAGGCCACAGAAACGTGCTATGTCCATCCTCCTTCTCGCAACGTCTGATGGCTGCTAATGTTTTGGTCTGCTCTAGTGGCAAGTCCTGGGCACTGTGAGCGCATATGAGCAGCTTCCAAGCTTCATGCGCCCCTCACAGCTAGAATGTATGATCCCACATTATCCATTCATTGGCATGTTGGTCTGGTGAGTACTTACATGATTCTCCATAATGGTCAATTCTTTTCACTAGATGCTCTGCTTCAGCGTCGGAAACAACCCCCAACATGCCTGAGGCTCTCCTCAACTACATGCGTACTTTTTCAATCATGCTGACTCGACGCCAAAGGCCCAAACTTCGGGAAGCCCTGATTCGGGACTTCCGCAACACGGACATCGACGCACTCGGTACGCAGGCATTGCGTAGTCTTGAAACTAATTGGTCGCGAGATGCTGTATCCTCCATCGGGTTGTCTTTAGCGACGATCGATGTCGTTGAACTCATTGATAGCCAGGCAAGGTCGCTGGAGTTCTGGAAGCTTAATCCGAGCTTTTTCACGAAATACCCAAGTTACAGGAAATGCTTTTGAAGCTGGTCAGTCCGAGCCTGGGTCAGTCTCGCGACTGAACCTGGTGTTTACTCTATCTATTTGATGGCCATTTAACGAAGCGACCGAGATGACGGGCTCGATATGGTGGAAGACTGCAGACTCATACTACACAAAACATGAAAGCAGATTGTTGGGCCATGTGCTTGCTCTTCTGCCTCTGCAGCCTCCAAAAGAGTTTATACAGTGATCTCCGTAAAACGCAATCCTTCTAAATGTCCAAGTACTGGAGCTTCAAAAGATGCGTCTCGCCTTTCTTCCCAACCTTGTCCGCTCTGGCAGCTTTCTCCGACTCATACCCAAGCGTAACAGCGCACCAAGTCATCTCGCCCATGTCCACCGCAAACCCCGCCTTCGAGTTCTTCCAACTTTCCCCCTCCCTCTCTACGAGTCCCATAAGTTCTTCACCATCCTTCTCCTTTCCCTCGTCCCACACCAACAGCTGCACGTATTCCATGCGCACCATCCCGGACGGCTCGAACTTATAGTGCCGCACGAGCGGCCGTCCAGGCTCGAAGCACTTATTGATACAGCTCATCACTGGCTCGAACTCCGGTGTCTGCCAGAAAGCCCAGTGGTCTTGTATGCAGCGCCAATCGAACATCAAAACGAAAGTGCGTAGGTCGTCCAGAGAGCAGCCCCAAGCGATGCGGCGGACGCCATCGCCTTTGCCAGCGGGAGTGACAAAGTCCTTTTCGATGAGCGTCATTGTCTCTTCTTTCAAATCGTCCAGCAGTTTGAAGATCACTATCTCAGTGACGGGTATGTCGAGTGAGGATGTATGTTCTCGGAGCACCATCTCGTAGGCTTTCATCTGTTCTTTGGAACCCATGTTGCGCGGAAGATCAGGTCCAGTTTTCTTTCTCCGGTTGTTGTATTCTGTTCTTGATCTCGTGTCACGCTCCTGTCTATGTTGTCTAACGAGAAATCAAAGACACGCGAGAGCAGAATCGCATTTGCAGCAGGAGCACAATGGGGTTATCGCACGCATGAGATGACATGGCGGAGCTCAAGGGGTAAATACGCCCACTCTTCACTTAGCTACGTGATACTCCGTCCGTAGAGACTGAGGTCGCTTCTGTTCTGCTCCAAATATGCAGGGTCCCAGCAAACGAGCCACGTTGTTTCCTTTTTGGAGCTAGTGTACGAGTGCGAGCGAGTTGCGGGGAAAACGCAACGGCGAGCGGACGTCAGCACGCTTGACACGATATTGCATCCTCACAATCATTCTCCGACGTCAACTCATCAAGGAGGCACCGGAGTCTGTTCATACCGCACTGGTTTGCGTGAAGACTCAACGAATAAGCTGTATGCTGGTCAATTCATACAGGCACTACCCCAACGCCTCATCAGGTAACAGAATCTCAAGCTGTTGGTCTGCAGACATGAGTCACCAGTTCGACCTCCCATCTCGCATTCGGCTTCGCGTCTAGACATCTCGCTCACCCCTTCAGCACTCAACCTTGCATTTTTCAAGCCTCAACTTTACGTCCGCTTCGTCACCACGAGATCCTCCAAAATAACGCCCGGACTCTTCTCCATATCCATGAAATTCCCGCAATCAGCAGCAACCTTCGCGCCAAATTCCGGCTGTGCGAAGAGATCAAAGAAGCGTTTGAATGCGGTCTCGTCCTCAAAGACCATCTCAGTGATGGTATCGTAGCCGAAGTCTTCCTGGCTGCCGCTCAGGATGGCCGCCGGATATTTCCATGACCCGCCATCTGATGTAGGTGTCGCGGTCCTTTGCAGGTAGCGACGTGTATGTGATAGAGGGAATAATGAACCGGTCAGCAGCTGCATCAGCGGGACGTGCGTGTTCTCGTAGTAAGCTTTGAAGGCCTCCGGCGTCATGCCGGGCTTGCGGTGGATGAGCATTACGACTCGATATGGCATTGTGGTGTATGAGCAGCCTTTTGGCACGAGAAAAAGGTAGAGTCCTAAGGAAATTCGTCGTGATACGGACGACAAAGGGTGAATTCGTACTAGATGGGCGACACATGATGGGAAAGAGCACGCTCCGGAAGCCTTTCTCTTGCCTATCCGCAAAGCAATCGCTTTGGTCAGTATGGCTTAAGTCAGTTCTTCACCAACCATAAGCTAAGTCATTCGTGTATAGAACATGTGTTCATCGTTTACTGTCACATTCACAGCCCGTCTGTCTATTCCAACTGATTAGTATAGCCCGAGATCATTGACAGAATGAGCGCATCTTCCCTCAACAGGGATCCTCGCATCCGCGCGGCTCTCGACCAAGCCATCGAACTCGGTGAACTCGGCATCTCCGTGGCCGCATACCACTACGGCCGGCTAATCGTCGACGCTGTCGCCGGCGTCGCAGATAGAGAAACTCAAAGGCCCGCCGACGCCCAAACCTTATGGCCCGTCTTCTCCGTCACCAAAGGCGTCACAGCCCTCGCGGTCCACATACAAGCCGAGCGCGGCTTCCTCGACGTCACTGCGCCCATCAGTCGATACTGGCCCGAGTTCGCGGCAAACGGAAAGGAGAGCATTACGATTGAGGAAGCGCTTTCGCATCGTGCTGGCATTCCTCAGATGCCCGAGGGTGTGACGGCCGAGCATATGGCGGACTGGAAGTGGATGGTCGACCGCGTCGCGCAGCATACGCCCCTTTTTCGTCCAGGTATAGATTGTGCCTACCATGTGCTCGTGTGGGGTTGGATCGTTGGGGAAGTCGTATGCCGCACCGACCCCGCCAAGCGACCGTTCGATCGGTTCGTGTACGAAGAGATATGCCAGCCGCTATGCATCACCGATTTCCATCTCGGAGTACCGGACAGATCGCTATCACGGATCGCTAAGCTGTATGGTGGGAACGAGTTTCCCATAGTGGACAACCATAACATAAGCCCCGATCCGGTGTTCCCAGGGTCTACCGTCCACAACACCAAAGTCATCCAACAAGCCGTTGACCCCGGAGCCGGCGCCATCACGACAGCCGGAGCTGTCGCGCGCATCTTCGCGCTCATAGCAAACCGGGGCGAGCTCGATGGCGTCCGCCTGCTATCTCCCGAGGGTGTCGCCAGCTTGACGAAACCCAGGCCGGCGGCGCAGGACAAAGTGCTGCCCATACCGGTCCATTTCAGCTTGAGCGGGTACTGGTTGGGCGGCGAGGCCGGCGTCTCGGATCCGCTGGTTGGAGATCACCGTGATGTCATCTACAGTCCTGGCGCGGGAGGCTCGGTGGCGTGGGCAGATACCCGAGACGGGCTTGCCGTGGCTATATGCCATAATAATATGGATAGTGTTGCTGTTTTGGAGCCGGAGCGGACTTTCGCTCCTGTTGTTCAGGCCATTCGGGATATCACTTCAGAGTCGAGATAGAGATCCACGCATTCATCATCATGTGAAGTTTATACACAATCGTATCGTTTTTGTGTACTGTGTTTGACTTCATCTCCTAAAATAGATCATTCTGTAATGAGCGAAGAACTGCACAATTACAGACCACGTAAGCAGGCTTGTGGGAGCATCGCGTACCCTTTTTGTTATGAGACATGGGCATGAATTCAGGACCACACGCATTGGTTGGCGGACGGTCATCAACCATAAGGCCCTCCTTTAGTTGTCTACTCGATCACCTGTCCCTGCCCCTGGTAGCGCCATCTGCTGACATACGCCTCTGTCGTTCCGCTTCCGCCATGCTTGAGGCGAACACTCCCACCAACGTTCCCGTATACCCCGCACTTACCAGGCTTGCAGGCAGATACCCTACCGTAATCGACTGTTTCCAGTTCCTGGCGGGACCAGCGGAGAATGCATAGTGCGTCTCATTGTAGGCCTGGATCTGCATCCTCAGAGGTCCGCTCCATGACTTCTTGATGGGGACAACGGTGTCTGGCAGATAAATCCAGTTCGTGGGCGGAGGAACCCATGGCGATGGAGGAGGAAGCAAGTTTACTGCTCGTAGGCGTAGGGACTTGACACCGTTGATCCGGACGATGCCGAGGTCAAAATGGTGTTCTTGTGTGAGGAAGAGGCTCACACCTGCTTCCTCTTCGTCCTTTTGCGGCAAGAATTCCATGTCTACGCTGTAGGTGAAGAGCGTATCGGTTTGGCGGCGGGCGACAAGTGTCCGTGGACTGCGCGGGTCCTGGTTCGTACCGGTCAAGTTCAGCGAAGACAGGGTCAAACGGAGCGAGTTGGGGTGGCCGGGCGGGGCAATGGTGTACGCGCTCGGATCTGGGACTCTCCAGTGGATGAAGTGCGCCGGGAGCTGGGATCGCGGGGAAAAGTTGATGTAATCGGGAGCATTAATATACGCGTCGCCTTGAGGAATGGACTTCCTCCATGGATTGGGTAGCGGCCATCCACTCATCACACCACGCACCTGAGTGGCGACTGGGGATTCGCTCTTGTTCCAAGTGACCGGATACAGGACTGTTTCTCTCCCCATAGGATAGTCCACGAATTCTGGGCCGCTTCTCGTGCTCAATGCTACGCCCCACCAGTTACCCGCCGGGTCCTGAAACAGATCGCCGTGTCCTACGGTCTGGAAATATTCATCGGTGCCGGCATTCGTCAGGATGGGGTTGTTTGGAGCCGGTGTATAAGGGCCGTTCAAGTTCTTGGACCGGGCCATAGTTATACTGTGATTCAGCCCTGTCCCACCCTCGGCAATCAAGAGGTAGTACCATCCGTCCTTCAAATAGAGATGCGGGCCCTCGGGAGCCTGGCCACCAGTGCCGTTCCAGAGTGTAACGGTCTCACCCTTTGCGCCAGTATCTAGATCTATCGAGAAATGATCCATGCCGGGCCTCAGAAGGAAATGAGCAGCAGTAACGTAAGACTTGCCATCTATATCCCAGAATAGATCGGGATCGTAGCCCTGGAACCCAAAATGCACGGCATTGCTCCAGGAATCGGCGTTGTAGATGTTGTTCGTTTTGATAATGAAGTTGTCCCAACGATCGACGGCAAAGAAGTCGCGATCATCGTATACGAAAGTGGTGACAATATAGAACGTGCCCTGATGATGGCGGATAGTGGGCGCCCATATACCGGCAGTTTGCGCGGTGCTGTTTCCAAAGGGAAGCTATTCAGGCCGTGATAAAGCGTTGCCGATGAGCTTCCAATTAACCAGATCCTTACTTGCGTGGATGGGAAGGCCAGGGAAAGCGAGGAAACTAGATGATACGCAGAAAAACGTCTCTTCTAGCTCTTTGATAAAGATGCAGCTGGGATCAGGATGGAATCCTGGAAGGATCGGATTTGTATAAGTAGAATTCCTACCTTTGCCATGACCGTTGATAAGACTATTGCTATGATTGCGACCCCAGGCATGACTGAATAGGAAGAGACACGAAGCCGAAAGACAGGTAAGAGTGAGAAACTTCATGATTGGAGGTAACGACTGCTACGGAACTGGATCTGTGAGTTACTTACAAGGTACATGAGGATGGAAGATGTTATACCACACAAAGACGTACATTAACCTCTCCGGCTCGGGCAGATATTCAGCGAGGTCGATTGAAGGAAAAGAGCTGCAATACAAGTATGGAGTGGACAAAGTCAGATACACCAAGACGTGGAGTAACAGGTTGCGGGGAGTTCTAGACTCAACACGGGTATGTAGAAGCTGAAATAGCACACGGGGAAATTCGTATAGTAACAGCTAAATGCATAGACAATGAAGAGCATCGAGCAACGACCGTCTAGCTTTAAGCGGTTAATTGGACGGTTAATTGGACCGTGTATCCACGAGATGCTTGTCATAATGGCCAGTCTAGCGTAGCTCGATGGTAGTTGTTCCTAACCACCTCATTCAACTTCTCCGGAGAAGATGGAAGTCGAGTACTCTGTTAACATTACGAGTACTGGCGGGCGTTGAACCGGCTCAGATAAAGATTGTCCACGGAGACCGTTTTCCTAATCATCCACTTGGTGCACCGTGGTCGCCCCGTTGGTGTTAGTATCAAAAGTCTACTTGCTCTGTGAGTCTTCCACGCTGATCCGAATGGAAATGATGCAGACTGACGGGGCAAGTAATTATGGTAAAGCTCACACCACGCCAAGCAGCGGCGTTCGTGAGCATATAGCTCTTGTCAAAAGTCTTGCGTCGCGGGCCGACCGTACTATCGTTTTCGAAAGTACTGTTAGTTGTGCACGCTAGCGCGCTCCCCACCAAAAAACGCCGTGAAGCAACTGCAATTGGCGAATATAGCTCAATATCGATCAACGTGAGGTGTAGCAACATGCCTAGGTGCTCAAAAAGGAAGGTTAATACAATTATAGCTGGTTTGGCAGCCGGTTGGCTACCCAGCGTGATAGCAGAGCAAGCAGAGGTCTCTAAAATGACCGTATGTCGTATGCGTACGTCTCTCGATCTGTGGGGAGAGCCGTATCCGCCCTCTATAGCCAAAATAGGCAGGCCCAGGTCGCTGCTACTAGTGCATGAGGAGGTGAGTGTGAGATCACGTGCTATAGGCTTATAGTAGTTATTGACCTAGCCGTAGGCGCTTCTAGAGTACCTCTACCACCGCCCCTCTACCTATCTTAATAAGCTAGTGTAGTTCCTAGAGGATGAATAGAAGGTGTAGACTAGTATAGCTAGCGTATTTAGAGCGCTAGAGAGGCGTAAATAGAGTAGAAAGGTGACTACCTCGTATATAGCAGAGCATGATAAGGAGCTACGTCTATACTAGCGGGGAATTATACCTTTTTAGAAGCTAGGCTAGGTTATCTATATTAACAAGTCTACTACTAACAGTCGCACTAGCTATAGGAAGTATAGCTACTCTTCTATAGGTGTGACTATAGTGTAGAGCACGCCTCTAAGATATAGCGAGCGCTAGAGCGTGTTACTAGCTTATACTAGTAATAGCTTCTTACTAGGCGCGCTTATCTACTAAGATAGCGTAACCTAGGAGACTTTTAATATATAGATAGAAACTTACGTTTTACCGTACTATAAGCCTGGCTATAGCGTGCTAGTTATAGATAATTACTCTATATATCTAGATAAGGTAAGAGACTCTTGCTATAAGCTAGCGTTATAAGCTATAGCTAATAATATATATAGGTATTATAAGAGCTTCT
>JAWDJW010000037.1:0-16728 GCA_033119265.1 Coniosporium uncinatum
CCGTCGTCGCCAACACCGACAATGATCGAGGAGCTGGACGCCGACGTCAACCATGACGGGCTTGACCACACCGTGGCTTTCGGCACCTATTGGCTGACATGCAGTATGCAGGATCTGGTCAGGATGAATCTAGGCAGAACTCAGCAGTTCGGATCCATCCAGCTCAACACGCGCCACTCATGTTTGGTGGAGCATTCGATTGTCGAAGCTTCGTAGATTGGTCGCAGATCGCTTATGAATTGTTCTCACCCTCTGCAAGACTACAGCCAGCGATAAGGACGATTGCGATTGGGCGAACGCGTTGCAGGAGGTCTCATGTGCAGACCCAAATCGGGCACGATACGGTTGGTGGCACGACCTCGTTGATGTCACGGTACGTGTAGCCAGAAATTGTTTGCCCCCGACTGAGTTCAGAGCTAACATGCTTTAAGAAGCATCTCGCGGTACTTCTAGCTTTGTTTCGTGGGGTTGGCGAACACTGCCGTGATTGGCACATCTCGTTTATCTATCTTGACCGTTTCATTTACATGGGCGATGTAACATTCGTTGTTAGGTTTTGTTATCGCATTGTACATTGTCTATTACCTTCCTGTATGCCTCACTTCAAACGTCTCAGTCTATTGCAGGGAGGTAGTGTACAATAAAAGTCCTGCGAAGATTTCTGGCGGGTTCCCTGATGACTGGCGAACCAGTGGCCGGAGGATCGCGTTCGTAGTCGTGCGATAGGGATGTCACGCGAGACTTCCCTCGCCGTCGATGCAAAAGTCATAAGGCTGATCTAATCTAATCTTGTCTGAGCTCCCCATCACGGCACCAATCTCCCTCCATGTCGATGACTTAATCTTGCTTCCAAAGAGTTTCTGGAACCCTGAGAATTTCGGAGAAGCTGGACCATTACTCCGGGCTGGGCTGCCGAGTCGTAATTCCATGCTTGCACAATGACGGTATCAGTTGAGATTATCAAGCTTTGGAGTCGCATTTGAATGACACATCGTCTCTGCGTACGTGTTCGCGCTGCCAGGGGAACGTAGATGCCTGTTGACATTGAGGCTGTCTTTAAATGTCATCACCCTGGAAGGCGACTTGTGCATAGTTGCTCTTCCCACAGACTTTTGGTTTTCGAAAAGCTCGACCGATGGCTTCAATGCCGCGTGGTGGAACGTGACATCCAACCGACGCCATCTGTCGACTGATCATCTCTTAGATGACTGCAGATGGAAGTCTAAGGCTTTGGAATTATATAATCATGGTCAACGTAGCGTTTTCTGGATCGTTCATGAACTTTATGAATGCTGTGACGAGAAATGGTGCCCCGACGGGGAGGATCCGGAAGACAAGGTTGAAAAGCTCTTAAAGGAAGAGAATATATGGGAGAGTATTTGACGTCTGGATATGCGACTATATGTGAGAGTAGACCGACTATGGGGATTATTACAAGATCTGAGGACGCCGTGAATGTTTCTTTAGACTTGAATGAAATTACCGTCTTTCCCAAAGCGAACAAAGTACAATACACTGGAACCCAGCTCCTTGACTTTCGGCTCGTGGACAGACAATTGACGCATAGTGACGCGATCTAGTCATTGCCAAGCATGAGGGAAAGAGGTTCGTGACTTTCTTCTGAGGGCTGAATCAATGCAAGGTAGGAAGTTTGTGATATACTGTAACTTTATACTCCTCTCAACTTATCCAAATGCTTGCGCCGATATATACTCCATTTGCCGACCTCTTGCACCCTCATATAAACATGAGCGAAAGTTTTCTGTCCAGGAGCTCTGGCCAGAAGAGCCTGACTACTTTCAATGACGAAAAGTCTCGGACTCGCCAAATAGTCTGGACTATCTGGGACCGTTCCCCAAGCGGCAGGCTTCTCGCAGATTGCAAAGACTGCGGCATGGAAAAGATGTACGACAACCAGTCCAGGGCACTGGAACACCTACAGCATGTGCACTGTGCGAAGAACCCAATGTCCGGAAAAGTCCTCAAAAGAGACTGGATAAAACAAGTGAAGGACCATGTGGTGCAAAATGCAATTGATAGGTAAGTGAAGAAGCTCTGCTAAAGCGCCTGCAGCGGCAGCAGCTTTACCATACTCACAATCTTATAGTTGGAGCGAGCGCGGCAGAAGTGTTGAACAAAGGTCTTGATGACCTCATGGCCATGTGCGATGTGGTCATAGACAAGTTCACCGTCGCAAGGGACGACTTCAACGCGCAGAAGCAGACGAGTTAGGGATCAAATTACAAGTACAGGCGTTATGGCGGAGAAAGGAATATTGCATAGGACGGTGTTTTGTCAGCGTGAAAACAGATATCCATTATGATGCACTCAAGCGATATCTGTATCCCTAGTTTTCGTATAGACAAGAGGGCAGCCGGAGGGATGAGAGTAGTTTGGAATGAACCTTGAAATATTCGTGTGCATATGTACAACAGTCCGAAGCAGAATGAAGCTCAGTTTCGTCCCTACAACACGCCTCGTTAGCAACTTTTCGGACATGCATACCTCGTTCCAAGCGGAGTTTACCTCCAAGAACCCACCAATGAAGTTGTGTGGTAACGTCTGCTTCGGATTCTCCTCTACCTGCCAGTACTTCATGACGTGCATCTCTTGCTCCCAGAAGTTCATAGTCTCCTACAGCAACCCAGTGTGTCAGCCAAAGCCTCTCAGCAGCTTCCTTATAGGCCCTCCGTATCCCCGGAGCATCAGTCCACGGCATGGAGCGTGCATACCTGGAATTCTTGGTGTGAGTGGAACAATAGCACGTCCACTGTCGACAGCTGTGCTACGTATCTGTGTCTTTCGAACTCTTGTCGCATCTTTGTTCGGATCGAGGAGACGGGCATGTTCATGCGGTACATCGTTTGGAGCTCGGGAGCCTGTTGATCGCACATATACACGTCAGGATGTGCTCTCAACTGTCCAAGAAGCGTGCAAACCTGCTTCGAGCAGGCAGGATAGGACGTACAGCTCGCAGCCACTCCCGGTAGCTCTTCAAGACTCGCGACTTCGCATCGGACCAATTGGCCGCTGTAGCTATGTTAGCATGCTGGCTGCCTAGTGAGCTTGTCTACACGCACAGGCTCGCGTCCATTGCGCCAGATATGTAGGATTGATCATGTTGTGCTGCTTGCCGGAAGCTTCAATTGCACTCGCGATACCCACTTACAGCTCGACGTCGGAAGCCGCACGTGATATGGGAGCGGCGGCAAAACCTCGGCTTGGCCCGCTGACTCGTGCGAACCCCAGATTCCGTCACAAGCCTTGAACTTTCTGAACCTGAAGCAAACAAACACCGCTCTCACTTCGCACCCACCAATCTTTGACTCTCTGTCCACGAGCAAACAAATAACCCTTCTATCTACAATTCACGCAAGAGAACAAGGGCAAAAGGACCGCAAAAATACCGCCCGTCCGCACAGCCAAGAACCGCAACCCCCCACCCGAAGGCTTCGACGACATCGAAGACACCCTCCTCGAATTCGCCAACAAGATGAAAGACGCAGAGACGGCGTCGCACGCGGGCAAGTCGCGCAAGCAGAGCCTGTGGCCCATCTTCGAGGTCACGCATCAGCGTAGGTAGTACCCCGTCAGCTTTCCCGCCTAAACTGTGCAAGTTTCTCGCTCGGGCGCACATGCTCCACAGTCGGGCGTGTGAGGCAAGAAACTTGTGCAGATGGGCGGTCTAAGGTTCGTGTTGCTGTTACGACCCTCCCTTCTCTTCCTCCTTCCTCACTCCCTTGTTTCTCGAGATCGTCACACCCAACTAACCAAGCACCTTTGTATTCAGGCTCCCGCTACATCTACGACCTCTACTACACCAAACGCGCCATCTCCAAGCCTCTCTACGACTACCTCCTCAAGAACAACTACGCGGACGCCAACCTCATCGCCAAGGGGAAGAAACCGGGTTACGAGAAGCTGTGCTGCCTCACCTGCATCCAGACCAAAGAGACGAATTTCAACTCGACGTGCATCTGTCGCGTCCCAAGGGAGACGATCAAGGAGGAGCAGACGATCGAGTGCGTGAATTGTGGGTGTAGGGGTTGCTCGTCGAATGATTAGGTGGTGGAAAGGAGGAGAGAAGGAAGGAAGGCGAGGAGGAATGGGAGGGGTCTGAATGAAGGCGATGTGACTTTGACGTTCAGCTAGAGGCGAAGCGGTGCGGTATGGACAGTACGTGAGGGAGAGGCTTGGCTTTACGGTGCATTCGGCGCCAGACATGGCGTAAAGAGAATCGATAGCTCAGAGGATGGCACGATATCATAGCTCAAGGATTACGGATAGGCGTTCAAGGCACGGATCACCGTTACTTAACACGGCAGCTAATAAAAGTATGAAAGTCGTGGCATTCGAAACTACATAACCCCATGAAAGCATTTCAGCAAAGCCCAGCAAAGTTCGGGAGACTTGTTCCCCATCCACAAGCACCGCTGCGTCCGTATCAGCATTCTCCCGTCAACTCGTGTATACATGAAAGCAAGCACAAGCGCCTATCAGCGCACCTATTCGGGAGACATTAAGTATATTAGCGGTACAGAAAGAGATCGAGGCCATTTGATATTGCAGATGAACAAGCAAGACGAGCAGACAATGTGGAAAAGGACAGTCTGTGGGTGATGTGCTCGTTCAGCAAAGGCAGCAAGTACATGAAATCCGTGTCCGCCTCACGCCGTAGGAGAAAAGGCTAGGCTGAGCAAGCAATCACTGCGATGAGGAGGGTCGAAGCCATTCCATTCGCCAATCGCTCAAAATGCTGAGCACATCCAGAGTTGCCAAAATGCAACCCGAAAGGTGTTCCAGTGTCCACAACACCCAGCCGTCCGTCAAATAATCGTACAGTGGGTATCAAATCGTTATGTCGTTTCTTCATCAACATTTTGGTACGTGTCTCTTCCAAATCACCAAGAGACACGATTCATCCTGAGCGGATGAACCCAAGAGAGAGGTAGTAGTATATCCAACTCAGAACAGCGTGGACCCACTGCGACCGAAAGCCGGCCTGGAGGGCTTGCTCGGCGAGGCGTTCCTGGCAATACGCTGTTGAGGTGGTATCATCTGACCGACGGGCGCAGGCGCGCCAATCTTCTGAAAGCCTTGCAGGATATCAAAGCCTTCTTCCGACTCGTCAGAGTGAAGGACGCCGCCGAAGAGCTCACCGATTGACATGCCTTTTTGCGCAGGCGACTCGCTGACTGGATGTCTGGGCTTCTTACTGGGGGACTCAAGGCGGACGGGAGAGTCGAGAAGGCCAACGGGCAACTTTGGCGTCGGTGGAAGCGAAAGGTTGTTGATACCAGATTTGGTAATATCTTGGAGGATGTTCGCGGTAGTGCTAGCGCGAGCGAGCGATGGGCGCTTAAAAGGGCGCTTCTCCGGTGAGCCGCACTCCGAGGGAGTGATGAATTTGAAATCATAAAAGTCATCAGCGTAGACGTCAAAGGTAGAGTTGTTGCCAGGCGTGAAGCCAGTAGGGCTGTTCCAGAGGTCCTGAACTCCCAAAACCCCCATGCTCTTGTCAGGAGATCCCAACAACTGCTTGACAAAGTTGCGATGCTTACGCAGGTTTGTGTTAGGAGACACAGATGGAGGGGGCCGCATCGGCTTCTTGAAGACGACAGCGGGTGTGAGCGGACCGCCCTTCTTCAGGTTGGTGGGACGGAAGGGAGGTGATGACGGGATACCAGCCAGCTGCTTGAGTTGTACTGACGGTTTGGAAGGACTGTCGTAAGAGGAGCTTCGAATACGAGCAATCTCTTCCTCAGCGCGGCCACGTTTGATAGCTGGTCGATCGATACCGTCAGCTTCCGAGGTAAGGAGCGTGCTGCCAGTGTTGCGCTTCAAAGCCGACGACTCAATGGATGAGTAATAACCGCTATCACCCAGACAGTTGAATTTACCTTTGGCGTGTCCTCCAGAGCGAGAGCGAGTGTGGGAGATGAAGCGAGAAATAGAAGGAGGAGTATCTTCGCGCTCGTTGCCATGAGTCAAGCCGGGAGGAGGCGAGGAATCAATCTCGGCTGGTGGTGGGGACGAACGAATATTCTTCGTGGTTGGAGGTGGCATTGAGTTCTCTGCCTCGACGCCGTCATGGCAGGCTGGATCGGAAGCAGGAATAGTAGCATCAGAGGAAAGCTCATCCTCTTCCGGAAATCGGCTGGAGTCGATGTTGGCAGACGAGCTGGGCGGAGCCGGGAGAGTACCTAATGATGGCGCGGTGGAGGGTCGTACAGCATCACTACTGAGGTTTTGCGGGAACGATGAACCCTCTGACCCGGTGTTGCGACGCCCAGGCTTTTCCTTGAGGAATTGGCGCTCCATCCCCGGCTCGATTGTCCAGAAGTTGCCCTTACCAGGTTCGTCCTTTGGGCGTTCTTGCTTAATAAAAGCCTTGTTCAGGCTTAGATTGTGTCGGATGCTATTCTGCCAGCCAGCATCCGAGGCATTGTAGTAGCTGAAAGTGCCTGAAATCCACTTGTAAATTTGAGCAAGAGTCAATCGGCGGTTGGGAGCGCGAAGGATGGCCATGCCAATGAGCTGTGCATAGCTGTATGGTGGCTTGTTGCCGTCATCGTCGACCAAAGGCATCTCAGTGGGGTCTGGAAGAGATTGCGAAGACGCCGTCTCTTCAGGCTGCGATTTCTGCTTTTTATTCGTACGGTCGCGAAGTGGAGCAGCATCCATCAGGGCACGCTTTGAAGCTTGTTTGTAAGGATACAGAGGATCTGAGTATTGGGGTGTCCGGTAATTTCCGTACATTGTTGTGGGGAGAGAATTTTTCTTGTCGAAGGATTGAGCGGGTTGGTATGGATGGTGGTAGAGAGTCTTTGCTGGACCGCCGTGGTATTGTGGAGGCAAAGCCTTCTTTGGCAAAGAGTCAGTCGCAAAATCTGGCTGAGTAGGTGGAGGGAGAACTACGGAGTTGAAGTTGCCCTCTCCTAGGACGGTTCTTGACGGAGGTGAGCTTGACGGGCGCCCCTTGAGCGGTGACAGGCCGCTCTGCTCCGAATATGAGGGGTTTAGCAAGATGTTCTGATCGGAAGGAAGGTCGCTGGTTGGTCCGAGTGCTGAGAATAGAGCTGCTTCGGCTTGTGCTACCTCATTATGGTCAAATGAAGTCACTGGATCTTGAAAGATCCGTAGCGGCGGCGCTCGTCGCGTCGTTGCCATGTCCGAGGTCGGCGAGAAGGCTCAGCAATGGTTAGAGCAAATGAGCAAGTCAGATGACACGTCTAAACGCGCGATTCGAGTGAGTGAGAGACGTGGTGAAGGTCGAGGTGAGATATGATGCCGCGGTCCAGTCGCTCGGAAATTGCGTCGAACCGGCCGGTTTTGCCGAACAAGTTCGACGTTTCCAACGTTGATGTGGGGAATCCAAAAGGATTGCAAAAGTTCCTTGAGAGCAAGCAGTCGCCGTTAATAGTTTGCTCTTTTGGGATGCATATGACCGTTGTGCGGTGGGTGATGTTCAGTAGCCATGTTTGTAGGGGTGTCCGGATGATAAGCGCTGGGCCAGGCTGTTGTGGGCTGAGAGGTCCAATTCAGAGACAACGGTACCGAGAGCAAAACAATACTAGGTGTACCAATGCTCTGTAGCGCAATGAAGATGCAGTCAAGAGTATTGGCTCCTGTAGAACTGGGAGTAGTAGGTGTCGAGGAAAGGGAGAGGTGAAGGGTGCAAGATGGAGAGGGAGAGAGTTCCTGGAGTTAAGGTACGCGGCTCGCCAGGGTGGAGTTGCGCCGAAGCTTGGCGGCAATGCAGGGAAGCGCAATCGCTGCTCGCTCACGTCCGCTGTCAGCCATCACTTTGCCTTGGGAGGCCGACCTTGCAACGGCTATATTGAACAGTGACTCCGCTCAGCTATAGTTGGACGCATTATGACTTCGGTGAACTTGGATCGACTCTCTTCTCGTTCGCTCGTATGCTCAGTTGTAGATGGAGTCACATATTGCGCTCGGAAAGATTAGGACTGCAGTGGTGATGATGGTACCTACGGGACGAGCTGGGGACGGACCTGAGAAGTCTTTCCACCTCGACACGCGTGAACAACGCCATGTCATGTGCCTCGGTCAGCCTGTCTCATCGTTGAGGCTGAGGCTGTGCTGCGGAGAAGCTGATGCAGGTACAAAATGAGACAAACGTCTGTCGATGACGAAGAGCCTTTGCGGCCTCGCTTGATCGCAAAGTGCGGGCATGAAGCCGCAGCTGGATTGCTTATATTGAAAGCTGTGACTTGTCTCAAGGCTGGTGTAGTCCTCTTTTCGAATGATGTGTGCGCGTATAAGTAATCTTCTAAGAAGAGTATTTTAATTAAACTAGTAACTTTACTAAAGTAAGCTAAAAGTCTAGTAAGTAAGTTAAGCGTATAAAAATATAAGGTTTATAGTATTCCTATATCTAAAGGTTATAGAGCTATACTCTATTAATCTTAGTACTCTTGAAGAAAGTACTAAGAGTAGTAAGATTATATTATATAGTACCGCGTAATATCAATTATAATGAATTAGTAGTATATTCTATACAACGACCTCTAATATAGTCTAATATCCTAGCACGCTAGCTAGTTTATAATAAAAAGATCTACTCTAATATAGCTAGTACTATCTAGTCTTAATAGACATGATAATACTTTTTGTAAAGAGTAAAGTATTTAATATCTGAGTATTGTATCGTATGACAGCACAGTCTATAGTTGCAGCGCCTGTGGCTGCGATATCTGTGGCTTGCAGCGCCCGTGGCTCGCCCGTGGCTGCAGTGTATGTGGCTGCCATCCCCGTGGCTGCTCGCACCGAACCTTCTCTTCGGGCCGCGTAGAACTCCCTGCTTGCAGAAACACGACCGCCGGCCGTCCAACAACACCGTTCTACCACCCACACTTGCACTGTACACCAGAAATCGTCTGGGACTCAATGTCATAAGTTGGTAGCCTCGCTCAGTGTTGACGCTACTTCTTCCCCAATACGCCTCTTCGCCGCCTCAGAAGTTGGCTTCTTTTCAAAGTCATGCCCGACTTCAGTCCTCTTGTCTGCCGATAATCGTTCCGACCTCGTAACGAAGGTGCCGCTGCTGCCGGGTATCGCCTGTGGAATTGGTGATGCTTAGATATATCCTTGTGCGTCATCGTATTCAGCTACGACATCTTCGATAGAACGGTCGGAAGTCTGGCTCGTTTCAGACCTCTCTGGCAAGTCCTCGAGAAAAGCAGCCAACACTTGCTCCGATACCAGTCGTGAGGGATGGTCTTCTGCCAGCACTTCCGCTTTTATCGCCACAACACGCTCCAGCAGCTCGACGGCCTGCTTGACCTGTCCGTTCGCTTGATATGCCATGGCAAGCACGTGCTGCGACAGAAGCAGATCAGGGTCGTCTTTGTCAAGCTTCCTCTTCCTCCACTCACAAGAGTCCTGCAGCCATGGCACGGCTTCTCGCATTCTTCCATCCACATACAAGCACCGCCCGACCTTCAGACAGAGCTCGCTCTTCGCCGCTATCTGATTCTCCCGTTCGTCGTCGTCATCATCATCATCATCATCATCATATACACGCGCCACATGCGGCAGATCGTCCCGCCAGAGCTCACGTTTCGTATAGTCATCGGACGGGAAGACTTCCGACAGGTGTCTGATTGCCTCCTTTCTCGTCTCCTTCTCCCGACCGTTCTGCACTGTCCATATCCTGGTCGCCAAGTGCACCAGTCTATGCATGTCGAACTCCTCCCCATCCTCCCTTCTCTCGAGGCACGAGTACGAACAGAGCGTGCCGATCGCACTTGCCATCCGTGCCTCTGGCTGGACCGCAGGCAAGATCGACAGCGGGATCGCCTTCCATTCGATGCAGGCTATGAATGCGAGAAGGTCTGCCGCTATCGTGTCACGCTGTCGGATCTTGTTGAACGTTATCGTCCACGTCTTCGCCACTGCGTTTGTCAGGTTCTGGTATCGCGTCTTGTCGCCGAACTCGGTGCTCATGAGAACAGTAGCATCCTGCTTCGTGTTCCTCAACAGTCGTAGATACTCGGAGATGGAGCTTTTGTTCGTATTGATGTATGCTGCCGCCTGGGTCACAGCTAAGGGAAGGTAGTCTAGCTCTGTGAGAAGCTTCGTCACAATCTCAGCATTGTAAGGAGGGCTCTTCCGGACTAGCGACTTCTCCAATAAGTCAACTGTCTCCTGTTCCCTCATCTTGCCTATCTCGACAATGTCGCTGCTTGCCAGTTGTTGCGCTATTTCTCCGTGTCTCGTCGTGAATGTAATGAGGCCATGTTCGTTTTCTGGTAGGAAGGCCAACAAGCCTTCCGTTTGCTCGGAGCCACGAAGTAAGTCTAGGTCATCGGCGTTGTCGACGACTAGTAACCACTTGCCTGCGGACCTTCCGCATAGTCGCCGCTGCATTGTTTTTTTACGTCCTCTTTGCTGTCTTGCCCTTGCTGTGATCCCAGTGCTCCTACGATCTCCATGCAGCCCTGCTCGAAAGTCTCCATACTCAACGCTTGTACCCAGAAGATAGAGGTGTCTGGACGACCTTCTTTGACATAGTACGCGAATTGCAGCGCGACCTGTGTCTTGCCGATACCACCAAGGCCACTGATCGCCACCTTCTGGCAACCTTCATCCTGGAGTAGCTTTTGTTTCAGCGTACTGAGCTCCGCACTTCGACCAACAAACTGGCGGTTCTGCAGCAAGGGGAGGTAGTAGACTGGTTCTGTGATGTTTGAGTTTTGGTCCCCGCCGCGTATCCCTGCCACCTCTTGTCCTTGTGCGAGTCCACGTAGTCGCAGATCCCGCGCACCACCAAGCAGGGAAAGCTGTCCATCAATCCCGCCGCCTCCATCTCGAAGCAGAGCACGCCTCCAAACTCCGCGCTGATCTGGTCTCTGCTCGCCCCGTCCCGCATCACCTGGTTTCCTGACGCGATCGTGCCGTAGTGCAGTTGAGGCGCATCCTCCGTCCGCACCTCTCGCTGCAGCTGCCTTGTGTCGTCGCATGATATACAGCTCTTCCCGCCAGCATGGTTGTAGCCTCCTTCAAACAGTATATCTTCTCCTGCCTCGTCTCGGCTAAACTTGGGCAGCTTGCTGAGTGTCGACAGATGTGCGACGAGCTTGCTCCTGCCTCGGTCGTGGTTCGCTCGCAGCTTCGCGACTGCGCCGAGGAGGAGTTGAGGTGGAGTGTTGAGGAAGCCTGTCCGCTCGAACCCCCCCGGCGTTGACTTGCCGAAGTCGTACTGGATCACCCCGCCATGGCCTTTGTCAGGCTGGCTGACCACCACGCCCCCAAGCCGAACATCTGCTTCTGCGCTGGGAACGCCGCTGCCAATCCCGACCATCAGTCCGAAGCGAATGGCCCGGAAGCTGGCCCTCATCTGCATCGCGACCGTCGCGTGGCGTCAAATAGCAAGTGAAGACGCGATCCTATCGAGTGTACCTTAGATCGCTAATCACTTCTCACTGTCGTCGCTTACCTGTCCTGTGGTTTTCCTCGACCAAAACACATAGACAGTGCCTTGGGTGAGATAGAGCCGCATGGGCAAGTACCTAGCTTGGGACATGATCAACCGGAAGACTTTCAGTGACCTCCGATTAGCTGCGTTAGCCTTGGCGGCGAGCGCCTGAAATATGCCCCACCAACCTCTCACGCCGCATGCTTACCATGCGGCTTTGGAACGCAACCCCGACACTGCCCTGTGCGACATACTGTAACAATTTCTAGTGATCCAAGCGCGCTAACCCAGCGGACTATGTGCGACTGTGTGCGCCTTCTGAGGAACTTGTTCGATTGCATTTCCTGTACATACCATCGCGCTAGGGATCGACCAAACCTAAGTTACTGTATGTTTACAGATCAAGAAGACTTCGCGGGGTATCCCTGCCTTATTACGCCAACGTATCACAAAGCTGGAAAACAGAACAGTAACTCTCCATCCCTCGTGCGGCAATCTCGTTCTGTCCTCATAGCTCATCACTCTCGCCTGCCCTACCACGGTTGACTTGGTCATCTGGCGACGCTTGGCTTCGTTGTTCTGTTGGAACAAGAGCTGATTTTAATCCAGAAGCAGGGCACACTCGGCAAAAGATACTTGGGCGGCGTTTGCCAGCTTCTGTAGCCGCTGTTTGCTCGTTTCATCAAGCATGTGAGCATCCTGCTCGATTAGGCGCAGCGAAGTAAGGCCTTCCGCCGTCACTGGCGTCCGAAGTACTTCGCCTTGCGGACAAGATCGCACCACCTCGTCGGCATTCGGGATGGTCAGTTCGGCAAGTGGCTTCTGGATATCTCTGAGTACCCTGTCTGGGTTGATCGGATACAGGCCGGCCTTGATCCATCCTGCCTTGCTGTTCTTGGAGGTGAGCGCCTTGTCCCGTGCACAGCTGTAGAGAGAGGTAACATGCTCCTTGCCGACTGTTTGCACCACCTCGATACGGTTGCTCCACCTGTTCGCGATACGCCGCCTTTAGTGGACCAAACACTCCGATGTCACAGGGTTGTACGGCCCTGGATTATGTTATTTTGGAAACAGTACTCTAGAATCTCGCGCGGATATACACTCGATTGCAGTCACTATCGTCCGCTTGACGCCCGCGCCTCTATAGCTTCGCGGTCGTTTTTACCTACAAGGACTTTGATCGAGCCTAGCATGCTCAGCATGACTCCCGTCTCGTCCATGTTGTAGACATTCTCCGGTGCAATGACCGGGTCACATAGTTCCTTCCCAATAACCTCAAACCAGTGTGTGATCTTGTCATAGATGTTGTTGTCGTGCCGATTCCAATCTAGTGCCTTGACTTTCTTCGGCTTGAGTTCAGGGTGGCGTTTGTGGAAGGCCTGAGGCCAGTTCTTGCCTGGAGGGGGGAGCAGTGCATAATGCATGATGAGCAGGGTATACACAGCTGGAGCCAACGGGATTTCGCAGCGTGAGCTGATGGTGCAATAACAGCATCATTTGCGCAAGCTGAATGGACACATCAAGTCCCGGTATCCCTGTGAAGGCTGCAATGTCAGACACAGGCCTCGTCAATTTTAGATGACGATGGTTCGAGGATTGCCAGATCTACCATGCTTAAGGAGTGCTGCTACACCATATACGTGTCTGATCGCATTGAATGAAGAGGGATGCAGGCAATTCTCCATGATGCGAACGCGCAACTATGATATAGGTGCACTTGTTACTCCCACAACGCATCTGCCTATTTGTAATCAGGCCAAGACATGGAAAAGAAAGCACATTGATGTTACTTTATGTGATGGCGAGTTCGTATGGAAGGAGATGTGCAGATGTGCTCAGAGTGCAGGGATAGCGATAAAAGCACGTGCGTCGCAGTGGCTTGGCGTTGCGATTGGATTTTGTCGTGCATCTCACTATTGCGCTAGATAACTCTGTTACAAGACTCGGCGGCAAGACATAAGCCCGTCGATATCTCGATTCTACCTGGAATGGCTACCCATTCGAGACCTCTAGCCGCCCAGCAAAGATTGCCTATGCCAGTCTTAAAGAATAAAGGTCCGTAACTACACCTGTTATACTGAACATGTTCTGACATTCTTGAAGCGCCTCTAGGGAACCGCAAACGTTCTAGCCCTCGCCAAAACTCCTGCATTGCGAAGAAGTCGGTGCTTGAGAAAGAGTCTACACATCAGACGGACAACAAGCGACAAGAGGCAAGTGCGCGACGCTGTCGTTACTGGTGATCTAACAAGATACAGGAACACGCTGCTAAAGGCAATTTGTCGCGAAGAAGCTTATCCCCCCAAACTGCTAATCGCATTCGCACTGCCTCATCTTCCGCCACGAAAGCGGCGACGCAAAAGCGATCTCGAGAAACCGAAGTTGAGCAAGCCGTCGATCCTAGACGATCTAAGCGGCCTCGAAAACTTGTCCAGCAACAATCGCCTCTCCAGCAATCCCAAAGGACGAAGCGGCGCCTAGATACCTTAGACTCCGTTCCTCAGAGCTTAACGAAAGCTACTCGAGAGCGGGCCCGACAATGTCCTATCAAAACTGTTGTTGACAACTCAGTTGATCAGGAGGAGGAAGCAAGCAAAGTTGATGAGGACGAAAGAAACCCAGTCCGCTACTGGACGAAGCATCACAAGTGGCCCGAGGGCTGCCTTGAACAGAACGACAAGAATATGAGCCATCTACTTGCTAGGCAGAAGTCTTCGGGCTCTCTTCGCCGAAGGCAATCTGCACTGGTCTCTGTTGATCCAGCTTCTGGTGCGCCAACTTCTGTCGCGCCAAGCTCCACAACACCCAGCGATCAAAAGCCGAGAGAAGTCAAAAGCGCTCCTTATCAGGATCCGCGTTATAAACTCTTGCTTTCGACCAAAGGTAGCTTCATGGAGAAATCGGAGCTGGATATCACTCAGAAAAGCAAGAGAAGCTGTTTGAACTTTCTTGATGCGAAACAGTCTGTTCCTGAAGACTCGTTATTCCGCGATAATTTGTTCGAACGAACATGTCAAAAGATACAAGACAGGAATGAGACTAGGGTCATCCGGGACATCTCTCTTTTGATCGTACCGTCAGCGGAGACTCTAACCACGTACGGCGCCGAACATCTCAAGATCTTGATTGAGAGCACCAATGAAGGCTGGAACAACTCCATTCCCTTGACAGGAACGCGTCCACAGCCCGACTTCTCTGTGGGATTCAGGCGGGAGGCATTTACCAAAGAGCAGCTCGACAAGCTTGCCCCATTCATTGGCAACTTCATCTCCGGCGACCAGTCGTACTTCATGGCCACGTACTATATGTACTTCCCATTTCTCACTTGTGAGGTGAAGTGTGGTGCCGCAGCGCTCGACATCGCGGACCGACAGAATGCCCACAGCATGACACTCGCAGTGAGAGCTACCGTAGAGCTCTTCAGACTTGTTAGTCGTGAAATGGAGCTTCATCGGGAGATTCTCGCCTTCTCAATCTCGCATGACCACAGGTCGGTAAGAATCTATGGACACTATCCTGTGATCGATGGAAAGGATACCAAGTATTATCGCCATCCAATACACACCTTCGACTTCACAGCACTGGATGGAAGGGAAAGATGGACAGCATACAAATTTATCAAGAACGTCTACGATGTTTGGACGCCAAGCCATTTCAAACGACTATGTTCAGCTATAGATCAAATCCCGGCAGATTTAGATTTTAGCGTTCCACAACTTTCCCAGAGTTCTGGACTTTCACAAGACCTCGAGCGCCATCATCTCTCAGAATCGAGCCAGCCCGATTCCCAATCGCAAGGGCACAGGCAGCAAAGAACTGGAGGTGCAAAGGACACTACTCCCGATACCTCTTTTACCGGCCGAGGCACGTCGAAAAGGCCCAGGAAAAGGCTTGCTGAAGGACAGTAGTGTATATAGGCAATGTATTGCTTTGTTGAGGTATTCAGCTAACTCAATTTCTCTGTGCCTTGCAACGCTACAAATGCTCTGACTAGGTTGGATAATGTCTCTAGACAGATGTTAATATCAAACAGAGCAAGATCAGTGATATCCTCGCTCAGCATTAGGGACGTTTTTCGTATGGTCTGACGAATTGCCCCTTCGATGTATATCTTTTCTCGTTCCAGCTTCGACAGACTACGTCCGGCCTCGCTCCCGTGGCTGTTGTTCTGTTTCCTCTTTTGCTCTAACTACAGTTCAGTAAACTCCATAACGAATGGTTCTTGTATCTACCTCTATTGCGTGATCTTTGAGCATGTACGTTCTCTGGGTCTTCTTCAGTGACCTCAACATATCTCGCGGCCTGCAGAGAATGGGACAGCAAACTCTCAGCACCGTCAATGTCCAATGCTGCATCATAGTTCGCAGTACGTGAGTCGAGCTTGCTCATGTCAGCTAGGGTGCGTAGGCCACGCATGGTATAGAAAATCAACCTCTCATTCTCGCATGTTGCTCCGCGGTGGGAATATCTCTGTAGGCATTCGAAATGCCGATACAGCGTCGGTGATCGGCTGGTTCGTTGAGGGAATACAGCATTGCTTGGCGTAACGAGTGGATCCCAGAGTCCACGATCGCCTTTTATTGCAACGCATGGACTGGCTGATCCATCACTGATAACACCATAGACCCAATAGGTCGACATGGCGGACGATAAGCCTCCACATCGCTCAACGGCCGCTTCAGCAGGAATTCATGCGTCAAACCGCTCCCAGCTATGCCAAGTGGCTTTGCTATTGGCTTTGCACATCAATGGAGACCGTCGAAAGATTGCTCATCATTCACTGATGTGTCACCAACGAATGATTGATTGAGTGCCATCAAGCAAGGTTCTCAGCTTAGCAGAAGGCTGTGGGCAGAAACATTGCTCATCTTTCAAAGCAGCCGCAGCCACTTTGGTGCTTCATCATCAGCACTTCACGGGATATAGCACTATTAAACCTATTTCCGATTCCGACCTCTGCCACTTCATGATCTTACGCTTCTTTCTGTCATCAACACAGAATATCTCCAAATCGACTTTAGCAATTTGTTGTCAAACCTTCCAAGCGACTGTGCCCCACTTCCCAACCACATTAACAAGCAGCGAAACTTCGCCAGCCAACGACGCGGTTTCAAACTCAGTCCATTTTTGCGCAAGTCACAATGGCAAAGACAAGAGTCGTTGAAGCAAAGAAGGTGACAGGTCAAAAGACACCGGACGCAGCAAAGAAACGCAAGCAGAGCTGCGCCACGCAAGAATTGGCCAAGTCAACGCGATCGAAAGGCAGATCGACTCTACTGGAAACTGCT
>JAWDJW010000038.1:0-16469 GCA_033119265.1 Coniosporium uncinatum
GTGTTTGGTTGGGAGGGGAAGAACGTTGTTTGTTTTAGAAGGGGGGGGGGGGGGGGGTTTTCCTTTTCACACCTAAATCATATTGCTCGTGCCCTTGAGCAAGGAGGGTAGTATTCAAGTCTGCTTTTTCCTAACGTCGAGCACGCAGAGACGATGAGTGGAGCCGAAAGATTGGAGTGAGAGAAGACCTGTCGTCCTCGTTTCTAGTTCTAGTCACTGCTCCTAGTCCCATACGTCCTTCGCTCGGAACGGACAAAGCTAGTCACGCGCTCCCTTTAAAGACAATGTCGGATTCCAAAATTGTGGGCGTGATGTGCCGTGACAACTGCGAAGCGCATTATGGATGTGGGCAAAACTCTTGCTCGAACCGCCCTCTTTGTCGATCTTCGTACGACTTCAAGACAATACGCTATTCGCGCGAAACTCGGCTTCACGTCTGGTGTGCTAAACAGACCATTGTTTGAACCTGGAGAACTGTGTCTGAGGGGAAAGGGGGGCAGCATGACCAGTCACGCATCGGTTGGCCAAGGAAAAGGTCAACTTTGGCTGTCGCTGATGAACCGGATTGCTCTGTTGTAGTCTTACGAGTGTGATGCGCATGGGCGTGGTTTGTATGGTTGGTAGGTCATGAGGGGAAACGCAAAGTGGCCCTCTGGGCGCTGAGGTGAGACGCACTGCTATAGCGAGTGAAACTCGAGCAGATGATAGTACAGTGACCTAGCCGTAGGTTCTCCGTTAGTGTAAACTGTGCGGGAGTGTCCGCGGTAGAAGCTTCAAGCCGCACCTCGCTCGTTCGGTATGCCTGTGAGTGTGAATTTTTAGCCGTATCATCATGTTGCGGTAGGTTGGCTTCGAGGTCCTCTTTGTGTATCTGCGCTCGAATGCTTCAAGGTGTTATTGGAGAGAAGGAACTTGAGCTATACAGCCACGGATTCCACGAGTTAGTAGCAGCTAACGATCAATTGGAGAGGACGGAGATGTATAGAAGTCTCGCAGATGACTTATCTATCGTTCTCTCTTGGCCGCACATGGGGGACCTGTAATGATGGATCACGTCGCCCGAAGGTCCAGCTCGACTATGCCCTTTCTCATGTTGATAGCCATGCACAGAGGGCTGAAGCGTTCCACACAATCTGCAAGGCGACGACGGTTTTGCATTGTAATGAAGAGGCCGTATATTTACTGGCATCTTTCGACAGCATTCTCCCTGGGAAGCCATAGTCGCCTTGCCGCGGTCCAAGCTGAATGCACGGCGTATTGCAGAGCTGCGAGGGCGCAGCAGGGGCGACCGCAGACTATAAAGCAGTCCTGAAATGGTTCGCAGTGGAGTCTCGTACCTTCTCCTATCTGCGGAGTACGTTTTGCGCGCACGGGAGTTTCGTCTCGGTTTACAGACCGGCTACAGTCTTCTTCGGCGTGCCGTAAAGCAATGACTCGGAATCGACTGAATCCCGTGAGTGATGTTCGCCAATGTTTCGCCAACGCCGCCACTACAATTTCTCGTACACGAGGAGAAGGCGAATACCGTGAAGCAAAGGCCCTCTCCGCTTCGGAAGACCAAGAAACGGTGTTTCGCGGGCGGAGGCTGTGTAGATGGCGGACTCTTGGACGATGGGAAAAAACCGCGCACCACATTGCAAATTGCAGAGGCTGATCGATACTGACTTTTGCATGGCACCGAAGGCGAAATCGCACCGCCGGCCTTTCAGAGTACCACCGTCTCTTTAAGCTTGTGGCGAGGACCCATCGGTAGCTGAGGTGTGGCGGTGCTGCGCCGACTGAGCCACAACATCACGACGTCAACGTGAGTTTGATATGACAATTCGTTAAAGATGTTGGTTATGGCCACGCGTGATGAGGGATTGTGACGGTCGTGATGGCAACATGGCAATATCTGGCGCGCGACCGTGGTTACGTTCCCGATGCTGGCTGGACAACGTAGATATGCCCAAGCATTGGCAGCAGCTTGGCTGACGGGGCAGCATTTCAATGGCTTCGCTGGGAAAAGTGGCCAGCAGAGTTGGAAGATGCTCAGTGTTTGCGACAAACGGACTTCCGACTCAATCTGTTGTGTTAGTTTCATCGTGATGCGCGGGCACAACAGAGGCATATGTACACATCTGTAGCAGAGTATGCAGGCTCTGGAATAATGCTGACACGGAATGGGGGCGGCAGGACATGAAGCATCAACTGTCAAAATAAAAGCTCCGGGCTGTGAGGAAACACGGACCATTTTGCAGGCCTTGAACCAGGCATCAAGACTGATCAAGGCAGAAACTTGCTTTTAAAGTGCCTCGTGAAGTCGCGCTAGTAAAACTTCCAAGCGCTTGTCTAAGTGAAACATGATATAAAAGATGATGGAGGAGATCGTTGATTGGCTGAACAGTAGAACAATACCGCGAAACAAAAAGAGTACCGATATGTTACCAAGCTTGTACATGTAGCCGCAGACGGGAGCCCGTATGTCCATGTCCGTTTTACACAGCCCCTCTTGGCGCACCTCGTCCAAGCAATGGTAGGCATCTGTTCACTCAGCATGGCATCGCCAGGAAATCCAAGCTCTGGTGACCAGTTCTCCTCACTCTCCAAGCTCTCCCCCGGCGAGCAATGGGAGTTTGCCAAACTAAATCTTCACGTCTGCCGTGACATTGCAAGGTCGAAGCTCAACTGTTCGGTACGAACCGTCAAGGGAAGCAACTCCAGCATAGCCTCCTTCCAAGACCACTACAGTTTTCGCGACGAGCCGGCGGTTTGCGAGTTGAAACGGAGATCAAAAACCGAATCACTTGGAAACCGGTAGGAGACTCATACTTTTATAGTCATATCGCTGCTCGGAACACAAGGTAAGGCTGGCTCGACTGTCACCGGCACACACAGCCTCATCGCTCCGCCGCCGTTCGAACTGAGCGCAAACACACTCCTAGCAGGAGATATCGCCTTCACGAAGCAAGGGCGATTGGGAGAACACAAGGCTAATTCTTTCTCCCCTCAGGACAAGCGCCTGTGCTGTAGTCTTCTCTACTATCTGCTACCGACTTCTTCCTCTGGTCAACACTCCCAAAGACGTCCTACAGTACCATTCTCTGGGCTTCAGCATAGCCCTCCTTGGCAATTGTATGTCTACTCGATAGTAGAATCTTTCAGCCAGGGTACATAGCCTCCTCTTCGAGAATTCTCATTACACGCGGCCTTTCCTGTCACACGCCGGTGTGTCGCCTCATACTCAGCCTCGCATGACAGTTTTGAAGACAAGGCAACAGGCAGCAATAGAATGATCAGCATGGACAATAAAAACAAGCCACAGGGGCGCAACACCTCTCCAGCACCAACTGGACGACGGCCTCGCGCACCCACTATCACAATAGATACTTCCGCAGTAAACCCGGGTCAAGAGATGGACGCTGCTCCGGACAACGCAGACGCTCGCATGGGTCACGATCATTCACCCACAGACCGCCGCTCAGTATCTTTCGACGACCTCAGACCCACATCACCACACAATGTCTCTTCACCGACGAGACTCGGGAATGGCCATGATTTCTTAGCAGTACCTAGCCAAAGATCACGAGGAAATTCCGTCGACACCGACAATGGCTCGACATCTTCATTCGGGAGTGAAACCTATGTCGCTACGCCATCTGGCAGTGGGAAGAGTAACGGCGCCAGCACGACGACAAAAGAAATCATCGGAGACAAAGATGCTTTAAAACCTGACCCAGGCACGGAAGATACCTTTGAGGTTGCTAACAATAATTTCGCCTTCTCCCCTGGACAGTTGACCAAGATGTTCAGCCCAAAGAGTTTGGCCGCTTTTCACGCGCTAGGCGGTCTCGCCGGTATTGAAAAGGGTTTAATGACCGACCGACGGTGGGGTCTTGCATTCAACGAGCGAAAGCTGGATGGATCAGTATCCTTCGGAGATGCTACTTCGCCTAGCGATTCTCATCCTGATTCTTACAAACTATATTTTGAGGATAGCACGCAATGGGAACGCGATTTGGAAACGCGGAAAGAGGAGGGCTCAAGCGCTGGGACATTTGAAGATCGCATCCGGGTGTTCCGCGACAACCGATTACCTGAGAGGAAGGCTAAGAGTTTCTGGCGGCTTGTGTGGATAACGTACAACGATAAGGTTCTCATTCTCCTGACGGCCGCCGCTGTCATTTCGCTAGCACTCGGATTATACCAGACTTTCGGCCCTACCACCGAGGAAGGCGCACGTGTGGAATGGGTTGAGGGCGTTGCGATCATCGTCGCAATTGCTATTGTGGTCTTTGTTGGCGCATTCAACGACTGGCAAAAGGAACGGCAATTCGTCAAGCTCAACAAGGTCAAAGAAGATCGAAGAGTTTCTGTTATACGATCGCGACAACAGATGGAAATCTCAATATACGATCTTGTCGTAGGCGACGTGCTTTTGCTAAAGCAGGGCGATCTCGTTCACGTTGACGGTCTTTTCATCGATGGACACGAGCTGAAGGCCGACGAATCCTCCGCAACTGGTGAATCCGACATGCTCAAGAAAATCCCTGCAGACCGCGCCTTCAAAGCGATTGAGGAGCACCAGGACCTGAAGAAGATCGATCCTTTTATACTCTCTGGGTCCAAGATTACAGAAGGGGACGGCTCCATGATCGTTACTTGCGTTGGTGTCAACTCGCAGCACGGCAAGACCATGATGAACTTGCGCGATGAGGGCGAAATTACACCTCTCCAGTCCAAGCTGAACATTCTCGCTGAGTACATTGCGAAGCTGGGTGGCAGCGCTGGTCTCCTACTTTTCTTTGTGCTGCTCTTCAAATTCTGCGGACAGCTTCCAGGTGACAACAGGCCACCCACGGAGAAGGCTCAGACATTCCTCCAGATTCTCATCGTCGCCGTCACAATCATCGTCGTTGCAGTTCCCGAGGGTCTCCCGTTAGCTGTCACACTCGCGCTTGCTTTCGCCACGAGGCGCATGCTCAAGGACAACAACCTTGTCCGTCTGCTGCGATCTTGTGAGGTTATGGGTAATGCGACAACCATCTGCTCCGATAAGACTGGTACCCTTACTACCAACAAGATGACGGTCGTAGCTCTCAAGATGGCGAATGGTGAAGGGTTCGAGCGGGCTCCTCCAGGAGAGGAGGCTTTGCCCAAGAACCAATCCTACATCAGCACCTCTCCAAACTCTGTTTTCGGTCGTCTTTACCAAGCTATCATCCACTGCTCTACAAGCACTTGGGGCGAGGATTCGGACAAGAACGTTGGCTTCCAAGGCTCCAAGACTGAGGCGGCCCTTCTTCAGTATGGTGTTGACGCTTATGGGATCAATCCTGAGAAGCTCGCTCTTTTGCGAGAGGAGGAAGACTACGCCGCGTTTTGGCCGTTTGACTCCAGCCGCAAGTGCATGGCTGTTGTTATTCGCAACAAGGGCTCCGAAAAGGCTGCGCCATACAGCATGTATGTGAAGGGCGCTTCAGAAATTATGCTTGCTCGAGCCAAGAAGGTTTGGGGTGGGGAGGCGTTCACGTCTGAGCTTCGCCAGAAGTTCGAACATGAGATTGCGACCATGGCCGACCAGGCTCTGCGTACCATCGGCTTTCTGCACTGCGATTTCGAGAGCTGGCCTCCAGCCAATGTCAAGCACGTCGAGGATAACCCGGATGTCATTGATATGAACAGTGTCTTCGAAATGCACGAGATGATCTACGACGGTGTTTGCGGTATACAGGATCCACTTCGTGATGGTGTCGTCAAAGCCGTCCAAGACTGCAAGACAGCACATGTGGTCGTACGCATGGTTACTGGCGACAACGTGGCGACTGCACGAGCGATCGCGCTTTCCTGCAATATTCTGTCAGAGACAGACGATCAATCGGTCGCCGTCATGGAGGGCCCTGAGTTCCGCAAGATGAGCAAGCCTCAGATGCTGGCTGCTATTCCTAAGCTGCGCGTTCTCGCTCGATCCAGCCCTACAGACAAGCAGACTCTCGTCAAACGCCTGCTGGAACTCGGCGAGATCGTAGCTGTTACTGGTGATGGTACTAACGACGCACCTGCGCTCAAGGCTGCTGACGTCGGATTCTCAATGGGTATTGCGGGAACAGAAGTTGCGAAGGAAGCTTCCGATATCATTCTCATGGACGACAACTTCGCATCAATCATCAAGGCTCTTCTCTGGGGTCGTACCGTCAATGACGCAGTCAAGAAGTTTCTCCAGTTTCAGATCACGGTCAATATTACGGCTGTGCTTCTTACATTCATCTCGGCTGTGGCTAGCGACGAAGAGGCCTCTGTGTTGGGCGCTGTACAGCTTCTCTGGGTCAACCTGATCATGGATACATTCGCAGCCTTGGCGCTTGCCACGGATCCGCCTAACGACAGCATGCTTGACAGACCACCAGAGGACAGGAAAGCATCTCTGATTACCCCGCGGATGTGGAAGATGATCATCGGACAGTCCATTTATCAGCTCATTGTCACTCTGACGCTCCACTTCGCTGGAAGCAGCATCTTTGGTTACGGCATGGACGAGCACTCTCAGGAAGTTCAGAGCACCCTTGTCTTCAACACATTTGTTTGGATGCAGATTTTCAACGAAATCAACAACCGCCGCCTCGACAACAAGTACAACATCTTCCAGGGCCTGGACAAGAACTGGCTGTTCATTGCAATCAACTGCATCATGGTTGGCGGCCAAGTCATGATCATCTTCGTTGGCGGCAGGGCTTTCCAAGTCACACGCATTGGCGGCCGCGAGTGGGGAGTATCCATCGTTCTCGGTCTACTCTCCATTCCCGTCGGCGCGCTCATCCGAACCATCCCCGACCCCTGGACCGTGAAACTATTCTATATCATCTTCCCCGCGCCCGTCCGCCGCATCCTGAACAAGACGTTCCACCGCAAGAAGAAGCCCCGGATCGAGGAACCCGACGAGGAGACCGGCGGCTTTCAGTGGACCGAGGGACCCAAGCACATCCGCGACGACCTGTCTTTCTTGCGCAAGTGGCGCGGTGGGCGCCTCACGCAGATCAAGATGGCCGTCACACACCCCAAGACAGTCATCATGCGCAGCAGATCACACTCCCGCCTGGGCAGCCGGCAGTCTCTGGCGCCCACGACCCCGACGGACAACCAGCAGCAACGGCCCGAAGAGAGCCCCGCGCCTCCGTCGCAGACGACGCCAGAGAAGCAGAAGCGCAAGAAGGCTGGTCGTAGTCGCTCATCGTCTGCGATTGGTGCGGCGCTCGCGGCGGCAGGGACGGCGGCTGGATCTATCGGCGCGTGGAGTCCGCATGCGGGCGATGTGGACAATGAGAGCTTGAAGTTTAGGCGGGATGAGGAGGCTGCTGAGGGACCTGTGACAAGTACGCATAAGGGCAAAAGCGATGCCAACTAGCCGAAAGACAGCTCGCTCAAGGTGGCTGCTTGTACAGATGCTTGACTCTAGGCTTTCGAGGAGGCGAAGAGGGCGTCGTGTCTTTCTAACCACTTGCCGTTGTTCGAGGGCTGTCTAAATCGGGCTGCTTCTCATTTTTCCTTCTCGTATGCCTGGCAGTGGCAGTGTACTAGAACAAGGGATTTTCGGCGTTTTCTTCTTTTATGTCGCCAGTCCTCCCTATTGCATGGAGTTCATCACTTCAACTCCTGCTTGTTGTTGCTCGGTAGTTCAAGTAGATCGGTTCCTAGTGTATTCAATACCAAGAAAACAGATTAAAATCAACGCATTCGTGTCATTTCTGATCCTAGTGAGACGGGCGTTTCGAAGGGTAGAGTTACTCTTTCTTCTTGGCTCGAGGCCGCGGCATACCGCATCCCCCTTTTCACCCTTTTGACGCACTGAGATTGTCTGCCTGTCTTCCGCTTTTCGAACGATTGCTGATCGTCTCTTCCTCATCATACTACACTCTGTTTCCCTTCCGATGTGACCAAAGACACTTGAATAGAACAGCGAGAAGGGAGTGAACACATCCTCTCGAACGCGTAGGTACTCTGCTTGCCCTAAGCCTCAGCCTCGACTGTAGCAATGAATAAGACAAGCATGGTACGACATCCTTGCATGTCTGTGTAGCGAGAACCCCGAGCCAAAAGCAACACAGCGTCAACCTCCCTCGTCCGACCAGCATGGAGTCGGGACTCCAGAGACACATCTTCAGCAAACGATCTCGGCTTTCCGCCCCTCCTCTCAACGACCATCATGATATCTGATCCACCACATCACGCGACTTCCTCGCAGATTCGAGACCGCAACGTCAGCACACGTTCAGTCGCAAAGAGCGGTGAACCATGTTATTCTCTACCTACTGGATTAGAGCCATAAGACATGCAAAAAGGGTAGTCTGCCGACACGCAGTGAAGCGTCGTGGTTGTGGTCCTGCTTACCTTTGCCGTGGCTCAGCGCGGTCACGCCTTTGGAGGAATCACACCGAAGTGCTGACCAGGCTTGTGGTCTTCGGTAACGGGCACTTTGTACGTGGCGCTCGAGGGTGCGGGAGAGAGGATCAGGGTGCATTGGGCTAGGGGGTTTTTTCCGGTGAGTTCGTCCGAACGGTATCGAGGCTGTCTAGAGATCAGGGCGTTTTGGAGGACGAGGAAGGACTGATTTGTCCAGGAGCGCACAAAATTCAGGCTCGTATTGCCATCATTGAGCGGAGCACGTGGAGAGTGCATGCTTAGCACAAGTTTAGGATCTTTTGTAACTATGGTGTACAAACGAGAGACAAAGTAGGAGTAACGATGGAATGGAATTGCGATTGCCGCTTATCGTTGGTATCTATGTAGTGCATCCGGTCACGCCCTCACCTTCCCCTTCACCCTCTGCATCAATCTCTGCAAATCCTCATCCCCACCCACACTCTGCTGGAACTTCACCTTCTTCCCACCCCTCTCCCTCACCACCTCTTCCTCGTCCTCCTCCCTGCGCCCACGATCCCTCTTCTTACGCCCCTCGTCAAGCAGCGCCTTCATTCCCCGCGTCTCCTTGAACCGCGGATTCGTAGGATCAATCGCAAACTCATGACTATCAAACAACTGCGCGAAGCGCGGATCACTCGTGTCGACTTTAAAGCTATCCTCCACAACCGGCTGCTCGCCCTTCTTACCCTTCTTCTTCTGCTTCCGTTTCTTCTTATCCTTCTCCGCTTTCACAATCTCCTTCATATCGAAGTGCTGGACCTTGCTGCCAGGATCCTGCTCGTCAAGCATGAGAAGTTCGAGCTGTTTGGCCTCCTCGGCCTTCTTCTCTGCGTTCGCGGCTTCTTCAGCTCTCTGCCTCGCCTTCTCCGCGGCTTTGGCTTTCTTGCGCTGATCCTTGGCCGCAGCAACAGGGTCATCGAAAAAGGGGTCGTTGAAGCCGTCTTCATCCGCGCCAGCTTCATCGTTGCCGTCCTCTTTAGCGGCCTCAGCTTGCACTTCCTCAAGCGTCTTGCCCTCTCTTTCAGCTTTGAGTTTTTCCTTGCGCTTGGCTTTTCGTTCCTTCTCTTTCCGTACGTACTTTTCCACCGTCGTCTCCTCGGGTTCGTTCTCGAAGACCGATCCCTTCTGATTGTTTGATAGGCCAGAGGAGAATGTGATCTGCATATCTCCTACTGGCTTGTCCTCCTTGCCCTTCCTCTTGATAGGCACATCTGAGAGGCCAAGCTTAGCGCGCATTTCTGCCGCCTTATCCGCTTTCGACTTCTTCGACACCATGGACATCGTTTCCGCCGCTTCTGCATCACCATCGAGGTCTTCCTCCTCCTCATCTTCGTCTGATGAAGAGTCACTGCCGATGTACGCTTTGAGATCCATCTCCTCTATCTCACCGCGACTGAAAGCCTTCTTCATCGCATCTTTCCGGTCCACGTCGTCCTCGTCCCACGTGAGCTTTACCTTGCTCCTCGTAAGCGCATCCGTGACGAAGTCGCGCGGCTTGTAGCCATCCGGTACTCTATCGCAGACCTCGCCCTCTCGGGGTTTGTCTGTGTCGAAGGATACATCGTCGGGAATAAAGCGGAGATCGAAGAAATTGGCTGAGGTCAGGTATTCGTGGCCATCAAGAGCTTCGTGTAGGACTTGGGCGACGGACGGTGAGGATGTTATCATGACGGCGTAATAGTAGCGTAATCGTTCAAGCTGGTACTTTCTTAGGTCGTTCGAGTTCACGTCTTCGGCCTTTTCTCCAGCCTGCAATCTCTTCTTAATGCGCTCTTCTTCGTCCTCTGAATCTCCGCCTTCCCCATCCTCTTCATCCGTATTCGGTTCCAGGGCTTTGCTCTTGCTCTTTGATTTGAAAAGCTCCCTTGGCGGCCCTTCCAACTCCTCCCTCTCCATCCTCTCCCGTCCAAACTCGCTAGGGTATATTGTGACATTCTCTATCCTCCCATCGGGCGGCAGAAAACTAGACGCAACAGCCATAAGATCCACGGCGCGTATATTATCCCAATCCATATTCACAGCCGCCAACCTCGACGTGACCTCGCCCATAGGAATCTGCTCCTGTCCATCCAAACCGAATTCATCCTCTTCCTCAATCTCAACCTCCTCTTCGTCCTCTTCATCTGACTCCTCGCTCTCTTCGTCTGATGACGACTCCGAGAAACCTCCCTCGCGCGCCGGATCACGCGTCTTACTCACCCTCGCCAGCTCCTCCTGTACCTCCCCATCATCATCCACCCCGTCAATCTCCTCCCCATCCTCATCTTCCAACTTATACAACCGCTCAATCTCCTTGCGGCCCTTGTCCGACTCGATTTTCCGGCCGTAGCGGTCAACTTTTGCCTTCTTGACAAAGTCGTCATCCTTAAGCAGCCGCGAGAAGCGGGAGTCGAGCTTGACATGCGTGTGCTTTTTCGAGGGCAGGCGGAAGCGCGGGTCTGTTGCTATGCCTGCAAATCGGGGGTCTGTTATGGGGTTCGACGTTGATGGAGGAGCGGCGCCTTTGGGAGCTTTTTGCTTGTGCGACGACATTGTAGTGAAAGTCCGGGCTGCACGTGACGACCGGAATATATCTGACCGGCGTAACGGGCGCAGGAGAAGTTGTATGATTCCAATGTGTTATATGTCGTAAAGTCGCTTTGTCGGCACGGAACGATTCCGAAGCCAAAAATTTCCATCCATTGTGCCAAGATTGCTCCTCTTATCTTATCGGGGTAGTTCGCGCAGGGATGACTGCATGCGCATTTTGTGGGGAAAGTAGCTGCTGGATGACGACGTGGGAAAGTTAAATCTGGGGAGACCCTTAATACCAACCCAGGTAGCTTCAACGTTCGAAGAGCCTCATCACTTGTCCAGACCTTCTGCAAAACTGTACCAATCCTATCGAGCTCTTGCTCCAATCTGTTTGCTTCACTCCCTTCACAATGGCATATCCAAGCTTCTTCAAGTCAGTCGCGCAACTTGCTCTTCCCTCATGCCTGCCGCTACTCCGGATGCCTTTGTCCAATTTACTGACCCTACCAATACAGCCCCCGAAACCTTGCTATCCTCTCAGTTCTGTCCTTCGGTGGAAGCTATATGCTGTTGAAGACGAGAACTCTTCAGGCGAAAAACGCGGCAGTGAACCAGGATGATTACAGCGTGGCACCTGCAAGATCTGGTAGGTCCCGAGATCATTTTATGAGAAAGTCCACTGCTTCCGGTATTCTCTTTGGACTGGAAGTCGGAGCCTAACTAGTCCATGTCATAATAGGCGGCGGCGTCTGAGCATAGAGTCTCTGTACACATGGTGATGAGGCGCGCCGAGTCGGACCAGCGGAAGCGAAACCAACGAACAAAGTAGGCACACAAAACATTTAACACGATGCTTCAATCGGCGTCTGATCGGACTGCAAGGCATAGGGGAAAAGGAAGTTCAAGGCCAGAGGTATGGGAGTCTGTGATGTCCTTTCTTGCATTGCCTATGAAATCGATTCATAGTGTTTATATCCACCAACTTCATCGAATCGGTTACACGCATGTTGCAATCTGTACGTTCGATATGCATGGTGGCTCCTCATTTCTCCAAATCTCCATGGCCAAATAGTCTGTACATTCAAGCAATCGGTTTGGAAGAGGTTTTCTTGACGTTGATCGTTATATCATACGACCCTTCATCACTCCTCACTGAACGTCTCCAATGCGTATTTACTCACGTTCATATCTACGCCTGGAGGATCTACCAGAATTATCAATGCCTCGGCTTCCATTTCTTTCCTAACCCCTTCGCCTGTTTTTAAGCCTTTCAGCCGTGTCACTTTCTTCCTCGCCTCCTCACTGATACTTCCCATCGAGTCATTCCCTTATCACATCTTGGCAAGCTTCATTACGATATCTCCCTCCGATCTGCAATAACCCCCGTAGATATCCAAATTCAGCTTCCATGCGATGTCCGCATCCGACGAGGAAGCGAATATACACAAATAAAGCGCCGCAACCTCCTCCTTCGCCAACCAAGGCTGGGTCGACACGGCCAGATGATCTTCAGGGGCAGTGTTCTCCATGAAACCTGTTCCCAAAATATTCGCGTCTTCACCTACATGCGAGCGTTGCATTACAGGCCGATCAGCCGTAGCCCCTGGCAGGAAGCCATCGAACACTTGCCCAAGGAAGCTCTTGTTGGGAACCTACTGCATGTACTGGACGTCCGCTGGTCCCCCGGGCCGCTTGCAGATGAGTTCTTTAACGCGGCGTTGTTGGTCGGACGAACGCGAACGCTTCTTGGCCATGAGCAGGCGACTAGACAGATAGCGACATCTGCCTTAAAAGGGGCGTTCAAAAAATGTGGGCCAACAATCAGGGGTAGTCACAAGGATTGGGTCAGTAGCCCAAGATTGGGTCAGTAGCCAAAACTTAGGCAATACACTCATAGAGTGTCAGGTATCTGGCCATCACGCGGAGGGTTCTGGACGGAAGGACCACGAAAGTAGCACGCAGCACTCATGGCTCTCAGGCATTCACACGGAGTACTCTCAGCACGCTCGAGTCAGGTTGGCGGAAATCTGAGAGTCTCATTCCTACCTCGCCATCCTACCGACTCATCCAGCCTGTCCTGTTCGCAACTCTAAGCCCTCACTGACACCCACAGCTTTGGATCCGCAGAACCACCACAACGGCCTCAAACGCCAGGTCGCTCTCTCCTGTACCGGCCTCAAATGCTTGTCTGTCTTCCCAGCAGAATACCTTGGCCGCGGATGGATCCGCTGGCTGCGAGAAGTGCGTGTTCACGATAAACATCATCTGCTCCTAGGCCAGTACGTCCAACAGCCAGAAACCAGGTCCACAAGAAAAGCCCACACAAACCGCCTACTCCTTTCAACCACCCTTGATAAACAACACGCCCTTCATCCACGATATTCTCGGCCACAAGATGATGAAAGCAACCGATCCCCGTCCGATCTCGGATATTGAACCATTGTACTGGTGAAGTAGTACTGCGGTGGGTGACCACGTGGGAATGCTCACTGCTGAGAGTCTTCTTCTTTTCTATTTTTCCCTGCCCTCCTTTCCACTCCCCCCCTTTTTGCTGATCCGACCAGAGTCTGTATGGGGCGTTCTTCTTGTTCTCCACAAAAGCCCACATATTGCCTCATTCCCAATGATCCTCCGCAGCCGTCGCCACACCGGCAGCGGCTCCTGCTCGCCCATCCCCAGCTTGGCATACACCGTCTTCACAATTTTGATGACGTTCCCTGGTGGTGTTCCCCGGTGGTTGCTCTCGCTTTTGCGCGCGCTTCTTCTTCTTCTCTTAGGCATCTAGCCCTGTCAACAGAACCAGAAAACGGCGGCTTCATTCGCTCCAGTGCTGGGTGATTGTCTCGCTGTTGAGGTGGAGACGCTTGCGTTTTATAGCTGTGCCTGCGCGCGGGTTGGTGGTGATGGCGCTGGTGGTACCATGCTTGGTAATTACGTTGGCTGGAGCGGTAACGCTCGCATTAATGTTGTTGTTGTTGTTGTTGTTGTTGTTGTTGAGGTCGGCATTGGCCTTGGAGTCATGATCAGTTTTCGGTTGTGGTGTCGGTATCTGTCTGCGGAGGAGCGCGATGGAATGTAGCGTTCAGTTGTGCTGCGATGTCGTAATCAGAAGAGTGGAGTGAAGGGAGGGAGGCACGAAAGCGTTGGCTCTTCTTCTGGCAAATAGGGGACAGCGCGTGATGTACGGAGCTTGCGTGATTTGGTCAAAGGTGTTCGGTCTTTTGAGCTGTCAGCTGTTGGAGTCCTGGTTTTAGGACGCTGCTTCTTGGGTAGTTCTATTGTGATGTCGGACGAGGTCGCGTCCTCCCAGTTGGGCTTTGTGCGCACAAGGATGCCCATGAGAGCTGTCTGCCGATTTGCGGCTGGAGGTCCGATCGGTGATGCTTTATACAGTGTAGAGCTGGTCTGATGGCCATGGGTATCTTTCGCTCCAACCTAGCGATCTGTTGTCCGCCAGGATTGTGGGAAAACGGTCCTAGTAGGCTGCAAGTACTTAGCAACGGCCTTGAGCTGCTCTAGATATGATACTTGAGCTGTGTCAGTGGCGCTTTTCGGCGTTTCTTCGATCTTTGAGAGTTTGACGACGACTTCTGCGAGCTGTTCCAAGCGCTCAATACTGCCGCTTCCCAGATCAGGCCTCATCGTGGGAACGTTCATTTCTCCATAGTGATTGATGGACCCCTGAACGATGTGTGCCTCGATCTCATCGATCGGCCGCTAGAGCATCCTTGACAGAGCTCCGATGTTGTCCAGGGAAGTCTGGTGCATTCGTTTCCATGCTGTATAAACGCCGGAAGCGTCTGTAGCAGTCCATGGATGGTTGCTGGCCCAAGGCTCTCCATGCTGGCTGTTGAGCGCCAGTAGCCATATGTTGTCCAAGTATGATCGCTGATCGTCGTAACTGTGGCGGACAAGAGACGCAAAAGCAGTTTCGCGTACTGCATCGAAGGGCACTCCATCTCCAAGCGCGGCATCGCTGTTCGCATTGACGGTAAGGAAGAAGGTCATGGGCGATGCAGTACAGCATTTACATCTCCATACTACTCCTCAATACTATGAGTGTTCCTAGCATACAAACGAGCGTGCTGGATGTGCAGCGGAGCCAACACCGCCTAATATAGTTCCTCCATGCGTGAAGTGAAGAGGAGCAGAGTCCTTACGCGTCCAGCGACGTGTGTACGCCCGGCTTTCCGAACAAGACGCCGAAGCAGCTCGTTGTACGCGTTGGCCCGACTGAAAGATGTCAGCATCACGCAGTCGCTGATACACGGATGCCTCACGATGAAGGCTGACCTAGGTATAGCCATAGCCATAAGAGTACGTCCAGGCGTCCCACTCCTTGACCTTGAACTCTCCTAGTCTTTGGGAATCTACAATCGCCGGAGAAGGGACAGTATCCAAGACGATTGCAAGGGCTTCTTTCATTGTCGCTTTCAACAGTCGGTTGTCGTCGCTCCGTAGGTCCTTGCCATCCCACTCGGCTCTGTGAGAAAGCCCCAATCGAAGGATCGGTTCGTGTGTGGTGCTCGAGTACGGCGAGCCTTTGACCTTAAAGTCTTCCAGACGATAGCGAACACACTCACGGATTCTGCTCGAGCGATTGACAAACTGCTGTTCTTTGTTACGGAGCGTGTGACGGGCCTTGATGTGGTCGGCAATCTCCGCCACGCCTTTCGCACAGAAATTGAAGAGCACCGCGATCCATAAATCCATATCCATTTCAGGCGTACGGGTGAACCTCCAACCGATAGCCACGTTTTTAGGGCCCTTTGCGTCGGACCAAGGCTTTCGATCGCATAGATAACGCCATAGTAATAGCCAGTCTCCCGTCGGTATGATATAGCGCGGGTGTCGCTCACTAGCTTGGGGCTTGGAGGAAGACACCATCTCCAGCGCTGAGAGTGGCCCGGGCTTCTGGTGGATGTTTGTCGTAGTGACTGCCCGATTGAATGGCATTTGGCTAGCTGGGACGTTTGTTTGCAGAGTTCGATCGTCCAGATTATCGAATTGATGGCCTGTAGGATTGTCCTCGTGTTCGGAAACTACAATGGGAGTGGGACACTGTGGACCTTCAGTCGCCAAAGCCATGGGAGAATCTACCATGGCTGAAGAACGTGCGTCTAAGTCTCGCTCGTTGCCTGGGATGTATTTTCTGGGGTCGATATCTTGCCCATCGTTGACTCTATGGGTGTAGTACATCTTGCCATGGTGTTGTACGATGTAGGCGAGGGTCGCACCTTGTGGGATCTCGGAGAATTCGATGGGTATGGAGGTGCCTCCAGGCTCGTACTGCGTGCTGTGCCATTGACCTTTGCACCATTCGTACTGGTCAACCATATATTCTGGTTCAAACCACGCTTCGAACGAATCAGGAAGCTGGAGGTATATCCATCCGTTCGACCAGACCCGTTGATAAGCCATGTTTCAATCAAGAATAGACCTGCGAAAGCCAAGGTAGGAATAATTGAGAAATGGTATTGTCTAACTGAGAAATAGTGCAAGCCGTAAGACACAATGCAGTAGAGACATCTTAGGTTGCGATGAAACGGCGCATGGAC